>CAUYRH010164453.1:0-11975 GCA_963574655.1 Perodicticus potto | reverse complement strand
TACAGGCACCCGCCACAACGCCCGGCCATTTTTTGGTTGCAGCTGTCATTGTTGTTTGGCGGGCCTGGGCTGGATTCGAACCCCACCAGCTCAGGTGTATGTGGCTGGCGCCCTAGCTGCTTGAGCCACAGGCACCGAGGCGCCCATACTATATTTTATTAGTAATATTTTTAATGGAAAACTTTTATTTATTTATTTATTCATTTATTTATTTTGAGACAGAGTCTCACTTTGCCACCCTTGGTAGAATACCATGTGGCGTTATAGCTCACAGCAACCTCAGACTCTTGGGCTCAAATGATTCTCTTGCCTCAACCTCCCAAGTAGCTGGGACTACAGGTGCCTGCCACACTGGCCTGCTATTTTTAGAGACAAGATTTCCCTCTGGCTCAGGCTTTTCTCAAACTCATTAGCATAGGCAATCCACCAGCCTCGGCCTCCCAGAGTGCTAGGTTTACAGAAATGAACCACCATGCCTGGCCTCAGAAAACTTTTATATTTTAAGATCTTTAACTGCACATGCCCCTTCTCCCTGCTTTTTCTTTATTTTTAAGGAGGAGGGAAGGAGAGAAGGAAGGAAGGGAGTCCTGACTTTTTGAACCAGGGGACTCCATTTTCATTTTGTATTGGGCTCCTCCAACTTTGTAGCAGGTTCCCACTTCTGCTTAGTGGTAATTATGGGGTAAACTGGAATTGCAGCCACTCAAACAGCCTCAGGGCTCTAACCAAAATCTTCTGCACTGAAAGTAGAGGTGGGGTTGATAGAGGCAAGATAATAACAGAAATAAGGAGGTTACTGTGGATATTTGTCATTTTCACGTGAACAGGATAATATTGTTCTATCATAGTATGCGGCAAATTTCTTTCTTCACTGAACCATATGTCTTGGAGATCTTTCCACCAAAAGAAAAAAATTGGCTCAGCTCCTGTGGCTTAACGGGCTAAGGCGCCAGCCATGTACACCTGAACTGGCGGGTTCGAATCCAGCCCGGTCCCGCCAAACAACAATGACGGCTGCAACCAAAAAATAGCCGGGCATTGTGGTGGGCGCCTGTAGTCCCAGCTACTTGGGAGGGGGAGGCAGGAGACTCGCTTGAGCCCAGGAATTGGAGGTTGCTGTGAGCTGTGATGCCACTGCACTCTATCCAGGGTGACAGCTTGAGGCTCTGTCTCAAAAAGAAAAAAATCAACCTTCTTTTTAACTACTACAGGGAATTCCATCATTGGGGAGGAAGAGGGTCTTAAATTATTTCTCCATTTTCCTTATGGATATTTAAAATGGTCTTAATTTTTCACTATTAGAGGGCTGCCTCCTTGTGCTCAGGCATGTTTCTCTAGATTCCCACTCAAAAGTACATTATTGGGTCATGGAGTATGGATATTTACAATTTTAGTATATTCTACCAAATTGCCTTTCAAAAACAGTATGCCAACTCTGACTCCCATCAGCAGTGTTCCTCATCACATTTCCAAGACTCTGTCCTTTAAATTGTTTGCCAATCTGATTGATGAAAAATAAAGCTCATGTTCTTTGTTTTGCTTTTTAATTTGCATTCCTTACTCTTAGTAAAGTTGAACATCTTTTCATATGATGTTTATTGGCCCATGCTCCACAAAATATTTGTAATCTTTGCTATTTTTTCTTAAAGGGTTGTTTGCCTTTCCATGTTGAGTTGTAGGAGTCATTTACATTTCTGGATGTTAACTCTTGGTCTATTATATACATTGCTAGTATTTTCCCATCATATGTAACCTGTTTGTGGTTTGTATTATCATGCAGAATTTTTAGATGTTTGTAGTCATTGGATGTATTTGTGTCAATCTTTTCTTCTGTGGCTTTCTGTTTTGTTTATTGCTTTAGAAGACATTCCTTATCCAAGATAACAACCATATTATTGTTTTTTCTTAATCTCTTATGGTGCTTTCCATTTAGATCTTTAATCTACCTTAAACTTACTTTCTTATCAGAATTTTTGCATTTACTGTACCTGGAACTCTCTTCTCCCAAATCTTCATATGGCTGGAGCTGACTCCAATATTGCTTCTTCACAGAGAACTTCCCTAGGCACACACACTAAATTATCCACTCTCCATTAGGATATGCCCCATTTCATTACACTCATTTATTTTCTTCATAGATCATCTCTCTCTGAAGTTACCTAATTTATTTAATTATTTGTTAATGGTCTATCTCTCAGATTATAAGCTCCATGAGAGTAGGCACTTTACACTATTTCCAGCTTCTATAATATTTTTAAGGTTTATTTTAGTGAATTTGATGTGATATAAGGATATAATTATATTTTTCCCAGAACTCTTGTTTTTCTACCTTATTAAATATTGAATTAGTAGAGAATGATTATAATTATTAATCAGTCCAGTGACTCTCAACACTATTTGTATATTAGAGTAACACTTGGAGATTTTTTTTAAATGCAGATATGGAGTATGTATTAGTTTCCTAGGGCTGCCATAATAGAGTACCACAAACTGGGTGGCTTATAACAGAGATGTATGATCTCATAGTTCTGGATGCTAGAAGTCCAAAATCAAAGTGTTGGAAGTACCATGATTTCTTTGAAGACCCTAGGGGAATAACTTTCCTTTACTCTCTGTAGCATCTGGTGGTTGTAATCCTCGACATCCCTTGGCTTGTAGCCTCCTCACTCAGCCTCCATCATTACATGGGGTATACACTCCTTGTGTGTCTAGATTTCTCTCTTCTTATTAGGATCCCAGTCATTGGATTAGGGCCTACTCTGATATAGTATGACTTCATTTTAACACAATTGTATCTACAAAGACCCTATTTCCAAACAAGGACACAATCACAGGTGCTAGGTGAATAAGAATGTTGGGGTGGGTGCTATTCAACCCAGTACAGAGTGTCATATTTTGAAAAATATGCTTGACTGTGTCTAGAGTGGAAGTCCAACATCCCTAATTTTAAAATTCTTCACAGACTTGACAAATGATATCAATGTTCACCTGAAAAAGTAATAACCTTAATGTTTCTGAAAAAAAGAGAGTGATTAAAAACTAGTTTGGGCAGATATTTAAAATGCTATAAAGCTAAAATGACTAAAATAGCTTAGTATAAGAAAATAATAGATAAACAGAACAAAGAGATTCCATAAATAGACCCAAATACATAAAAAAAATTTCATTTATGATAAAGATAGCAGTTGAATTCAGTGGAGAAAAGAGGGCTTATTTTACAAATGGTGCTCAGATAACTGGCTATTCAGTGTTGAGGGAAAAGGGAGAAAGTATCCTTATCTCACTCCTTATAGCAAAATATAATTCTAGATATATCAGAAGTAGAAATAGAAAAATGTGAAAATATAATAATTTTAAAAGAACATATGAATGTACTTATTTGTACTTTAGAAATGGGGAAGGCCCTTTTTTTGAGACAGAGTTTTACTCAGTCACCATGGGTAGAATGCCATGGCATCACAAGTCACAGCAACCTCAAATGCTTGGGCTCAAGTGATCCTCTTGCGTCAGCCTCCCAAGTAGCTGGGACTACAGGTCCCTCCACAACATCCAGCTAGGTTTAGATATGGAGTCTTGCTCTTTCTCACGCTGGTCTGGAACTCCTGACCTCAAGCAATCCACCCGCCTTGGCCTCCCAGAGTGCTGGGATTACAGGTATGAGCCACTACACCTGGCCGGGGAAGGCCCTTTTAAAGCAGTATCACTAACCCAGTTGCCATAATGGAAAATATTTGACTACATAAAAGTTAACAGATTTGTGAGGAAAAAACACACCGTAAACAAATACAAAAGGCTGGGCTGGGTACAGCAGTTCATACCTGTAATCCCAGGACTCTGTGAGGCTGAGGTAAGAGATTTGTTTAAGGCCAGGAGCCTGGGCAACATAGCCAGACATCATCTCTATAAAAAAAATAAGCAAAATAAGCCAGGCATGGTGGTGTGAGCCTATAGTCCTAGCTACTTGGAAGGCTGAGGTGAGAGGATCATTGGAGTCCAGGAGTTTGAAGCTTCAGTGAGCTATGAGAGCTATCATAGCAGCACCATTACACTCCAGTCAGTATGACAGAGTGAGAACCTATCTCAAAAAAGAAGGGAAGGGGACGGGAGGGAAGGGAAGATATTTAAAACATATATAACAAAAGGCTAATTTCTTTCATTTACAAAGAGTTCAGAAAAAAGTCAATATGAAACAGGCAAAACCCAATAGTAAATGAGCTAAGGAATAAGCAAATAGTTTATAGAGAAAGACATACACATATCAACAGAGATTTGAAAAGATATTCACCCTAATCCATGATTAAAGAATTAGAAATCAAAACAATAAAATACCAACTTTGGGCCAGGTGCAGTGGCTCATGCCTATAATCCTAGCACTCTAGGAGGGTGAGGTAGGAGGATCGAATGAGCTTGGGAATTCAAAACCAGCCTGAGCAAGAGTGAGACTCCCATCTCTACGAAAAATAGAAAAATTAGGAAGTAAGGGGAGAGGACATATGGCAGAAGGAGGGAGGGTATGAGGTGGGATCTCACCTAATACACACATTGTAAGGGTGTATAACACAGCCCTTGGGTGAGGGGCTTTTCGACAAATGAAACTTTACCCCAGAAGTGAGAACAATGTAACCTAAAAATTATACCCACATATTAATTTGAATAAAGTTTAAAAAAATAGAAAAATTAGCCGGGCGTTGTGGTGGGCACTTTTACCCTCAGCTACTCAAGAGGCTGAGGCAAGAGGATCACTTGAGCCCAAGAGTTTAAGGTTGCGGTGAGCCATGATGACACCATGGCACTCTACCCAGGGTCACAGAGTAAGACTGTCTTAAAAAGAAGAAAACAATCTTCACTTATCAGATTGGAAAAAGTTTTAAAGTCTGATTATATGCAGGGCCAGTGAGAGTGTGGGGTGACAGATACTTTCACACACTGCTGATTTTAGGCCTGTAAGTAAATGCAACCTTTTGAGGGTACAATTTGGCAATATATGTCAAAATAGAACATGCACGTATTCCTTAATTAAATGTTGTAGACTTTGCTAGTGCCTTCTCAGCAATCATTTGCCACTTTTTCCTTCCTAACAATTCCGTTTTTTTTTTTATTTGTATATCCATTCTTCCCATTGAGAGTCCATGTATATTGGAATAAACTGATCCTAATCCCAGTTCTTCTGGTCACAGACATTATTAGTTCAGGGGAAGACTTCTGACCTATCCAAGCCAATTAGGGTGAGCCTTGGGAGTCCTGCTTGATATACTGGGTCAGAAGTTTTCTGTTTCCCAGTGGACTTAAAGGAAGAGGCTAACAGCCACCATTGCCCCTGGCAGCCATCTTATGGCCACCTCGACTACAACAATGGTTTTCAATCTTATGCATGCATCAGAATCACCTAGTTTGTTAAAACACAGTTTGCTGGTCTCTACCCCCAGAGTTTCAGACTCTGGAAGTCTGAGGCAGGGACTTATAATTTGCATTTCTAAGAAGTTTTCAGGTAACAGTGTTATAGATTCAGGGATAAATACAAGAGTGATAGGTCTACATTTAGAAAAACACTTGGAAAAAGTATGGACTGCAGAGCAGAAAGACCGGAAGAAACTGAGTATCTCTAGCTCATCCTACTGTTGGAATCATGTTGTGTACTTACAACCAGAAACATCTTAACCAATACCCCCAGGTGATCTTCTACTGAAAATTTACCCTATGGATTACTTTGCAGAAGTTCACCAAAATATATGTTCATAGATGATGATGGCAGCATTGTTTGTTAATAGCTAATACTGGAAACAATCAAACCAAAGATCAATAGGGAATTACTCCATCTAGTGGAATAGTATGTAGTGTTAAAAATTATTAAATAATCTTCATCTGCTGTTAGAGAAATACGCCGGCCCCATATACCAAGGGTGGCGGGTTCAAACTCAGCCCTGGCCAAACTGCAACAAAAAATTAGCCTGGCGTTGTGGCGGGCACCTGTGGTCCCAGCTACTCAGGAGGCTGACGCAGGAGAATTGCCTAAGCCCTGCTGTGAATAGTGAGGCCACGGCACTTTACCCAGGGTGATAAAATGAGATTCTGTCTCTACAAAAAAAAAAAAAAGAAAGAAAGAAAAATTGGCTTGGCGCCTGTGGCTCAATGGGCTAAGGAGCCAGCCATGTACACCTGAGCTGGTGGGTTCAAATCCAGCCCGGGCCCCCCAAACAACAATGACTGCTGCAACCAAAAAATGGCCGGGTGTTGTGGCGGGCGCCTGTAGTGCCAGCTACTTGGGAGGCGGAGGCAAGAGACTTGCTTGAGCCCAGGATTTGGAGGTTGCTATGAGCTGTGATGCCACAGCACTATATCCAGGGTGACAGCTTGAGGCTCTGTCTAAAAAAAAAAAAAAAAAAAATCATGATGGCAACTTTTATGCTTTCAAATAAAAAAAATAAATATTTTCACGTTTATGCTTAATTATTTCCTAAGAGGAAATAATGGTTTTAAATTGCCATATCTGGGTGAGTAGGATTGAGGTTATGCTACAGGTTTTTCAGTTTTAACTGTGTGCATTTCTGTTATGTTTGAATTTTCTAACTTTAAGTAAGTTTTCCTTTTTTAAAATAACAAAACTATCATTTGGAGTAACCTGGGTAAGGCACAGGCCAATTTTAATCTTCTTCTTTGTATTTCTGTATTGGAAAACAACTGATAAAGGTTATAAATTATGAGATGAATGGAAAAGTAAAGACTTCTCAGGTATTCTGATGTATAGTGAGGCTTGAGTGGCACTGACATGGGACATAGGTTATAAGCCCGTGAAGGCTTTCTGCATTTCTAATAGACTCCCAAATGACATTAATGATGTTGAAGCACTGATGATACTTTGAATGAGAAGGGAAAAAAAGGAGAAGAAGAAGAAGGAAGAGGAAGATAGGGCTATGACGATGAATGAAGAGCAGATATGAGATACCACAGACATATAATGATTGTGCATGAAGGATAAGGAAAGAATCTGGAATGACTGAGGTTTCTGGCCTGGGTGACTTTGAGGATGGTGGCAACATTAACAAAAGATAGAGAAATCAAGTGGGAGAAGAACAAGGTATAGGAAACAGCGGAGGAGTTGAGAGCAAAACTTATTAAATGATTAAGTGATTTTTCTGGGAAATTATTATGTGGATTTGTCCAACAGTCCATTTGAACTCTCTGTAAGGAGCTTAGTAGGGTTCAGTTAGAGGTAGATTTGAGAGTCATCTGTATAAAGGTAAGAGTTGAGGCCATGGAACAGGATGATGAAACTGATAAGGGAAAAAAGTGGCAGAGAGAACAGAAACTTTGAGAAATTCTAACTTTTCTTTTGCTTTTTTGTAGAGACAGGGTTTTGCTCTATGATCCAGCCTGGAGTACAGTGGTGTGATTGTAGCTCACTGTAGCCTTGAACTCCTGGGCTCAAGTAATCCTCCTGCCTCAGTGTCTCAAGTAGCTTGGAATCCAGGTACATGCCACCATATTTGGCTTTTTATTTTTCTTGGCACTTGCCCAAGCTGCTCTTGAAGTCTTGGCCTCAAGCAAATGATCCCCTGTCTTGGCCTCTAAAGTGCTGGGATGACAGGCTTAAGTCACCATGCCTGGCCCAGAAATGTTAATTTTTTTTTTTCTTTGAGACAGAGTCTCACTCTGTCACCCTTGGTAGAGTATCATGGCATCATAGCTCACAGAAATCTCAAACTCTTGGGCTCAAGCGATCCTCTTGCCCCATCCTCCTGAGTAGCTAGGACTACAAGCACCCACCACAACACCTGGCTAGTTTTTCCATTTTTAGTAGAAATGGAGTGTCACTTTGGTCAGGCTGGTCTTGAACTCTTGAGCTCAGGGAATCAACCCACCTTGGCCTCCTAGAGTGCTAGGATTACAGGGGTGAGCCACCGCAACCAGCCAGAAATGTTAATCTTAAGAGACCTACTAAGAAAGGAAACTGGGCACGGTGGCTCATGCCTGTAATCCTAGAACTCTAGGAGGCCAAGGGAGGAAAAGCCCTTGAGCTCAGGAACTGAAGACCAGCTTGAGCAACAGTAACACCCTGTTTGAGGTTATATGAGTTAGGCTGAAACCACAGGGTAATGGAGTTTTGACTCTCTTTCTCACACACAAGATACGTGCTAAGGAAGGAAATGAGGAAGTAGTCAGGAAGGCAATATAGAAGACTAGATACTCTGAAGTGTCCTCCAGCTATCTGAGGCAAATAGATACTGTATAAAACATAATTTTTATTGCATTTCTAGATGTGTGAGTTAGCAATTCTATACCATAAACCATCCCAAAACTCTGTGGCTTGAAACCACAACCATTTGTCATTGCTCATGAGTGCATGGGTTGGCTAAATATCTCTGCTGATCTGGATTAGGCATGTATCTGTGGTCTTCTGGTGGGTTGGCTGGGGCTCACAGGCCTAGGGTGGTCCTGGCTTGGATAGCTGGATAACTGTGCCTCTCATCCTCCAGACAGCTAGCCCAGACTCATTCACTCAGTAGTTATAGGAGTCTAAAAGAGTGAGAAGCTTGCAAGGCTTCTTAGGGCCTACACTTATACCTGACATGATATCACTTCTGCCACAGTCTGTTGACCAAAGCAAAACACAACACTAGTCTGTATTTGAAAAGTAAAGAAATAGATACCATCTCTTGATGGGAGGAGCTGCAAAGTGTGTAGATACAATTATGGCCATTTTAATAATCAATATATCATGTGAGATTTACTAGTGGTAAAAGGAGTCTTCAAGAAGCAAACAAACAAACAAATAAACCCCCCCCCCCAAAACAACCAATGCAAACAAGCAAACACAAGCCATGACAACAAGAAACTCCAATGAGTTGGTTGAGATGAGCAGGACAGTTGCTGAGCCTTCCAAAACTGAGATAGAAATATTTCCTTGGAAAACTGTAGTGTTCTTACCGGAAGAAATGAGGAAAGTCCACTGGTCATGTAAGAAGACAAACATCTACCTCAGAATCCAAATTCATTAGAAAATGCTAGAAACACAAGGGGTGTCCAGAAAGTATCCATCTATGTAATATGAAAATAGAGACATACATGACTGGATACTTTCTGGACACCCCTTGTACTTTAAATTGAGATTGTCTCTTGAGTTCTCTTAAATTGAGAAATTTCTTTGTCTTTCTGGTTCATAAAACAAGTATGCATATAGGACAACATTTAGGAGTTTGATCTTGGATTCAAAACCAGTTTTGAGGAATGTCAAATATCTCTTCCTAATGTGTTGAAAATGTTTTCACATTGACTACCTTGGGTTATTCTGAAAACTACCTGTAAGAGAGGTAAGGCAGGCATTATTATTCCTACTTCATATGACTTTTCAAAATAATATGTTCACTATCTTATAAAAGTGAACATGTATAAAAGTATTCATTTCAACATTAGTGGGAACAACCCATATTTCCATTCAATAGGAAAATGGGTAGACAAATTTTGCCATTTTCACACAGTAGAATACTATACAGAGGTAAAATTGAATTAACTACAGCTACATGTAACATGTCTGAGTCTTAGAGAAATCAAGTTAGGTGAAAAAAAGAAGTCACAGAAAACTACATAAAATAACATTTTCATAAAGTTACAAGGGAAGTAAAATAATATATAGCTCAGGTATAATTATATATGGCATAAAACTATATAAAAAGAAAATAAAGGAATAAAAATAAAATTCAAGATACTGTTTACCACTGCGGATGATGTGGAAAGTAAAGAGATGGGATAGTTCTTAGATTGGGCAATGGGTTCATGAATCTTCATTTTATTATTAAATTTCACAACACATATTATATATTCTTTTCTGTTTATCAGATATCATCACATAATAATTTTTTAGATAGTCACAAAAGGAAAGATAAACAAGACAGAAGTGTCAAGGAAGCCACAGATTTTCTATAAATGGGTTATGCTTCAGCATCAAATACTATGGAAGTCTTCAGCAAGATGAGGCCTGTATGAAAACCATGGACTTCATAACTGGGAGCACACTGGTCAGCTTTGGAAGCAACCATATTCAATTGGGATTGCTGATACTGGATTATAGGATGGAAAGGAATATGTTATAAAGTCTGGACTCAGAAGGTACACAAGTCTTTCATCTACTATCATCTCCCAAATCTATAAGAGCTAACATTTATCGACGCTGTATTGTATACCAGTCCTTTTGCATATGAGGTCTGAAAATTAAGTTCACAAACTCATCCTAGAAAAAGTTCTACATACCTCATTGCTGAATATCACTATCGCCACCTTTAAAGTACTTCCCTTGGGAAGATATGCACTGACGTCCACCCTTCAAAGCAATTTTGGAACTTTTTCTGGAATGTAACATGTTTGAGTCTTACAGACAATTTTGGAACTCTCTGGAATGGCCATCAGAACTATGGTCATATTACCCTTGATGTCTTGAATGTCATCAAAATATCTTTCTTTTAATATTTCCTTTGTCTCTGGGGAAAGAAGAAGGTCATTGGGGGCCAGATCAGGCAAGTAGGGAGGGATATTTGTTTACTGGCTAAAAACTCCCTCATAGACAGTGCTGCATGAACTGATGCATTGTCATGATACAAGAGCCATGAATTGTTGGTGAAAAGTTCAGGTCTTTTTTGGCTTGGCACCTGTAGCACAGTGGTTATGGCACCAGCCACATACACCGAGGCTGGTGGATTCGAATCCAGCCTGGGTCAGCTAAGCAACAATGACAACTGCAACAGAAAAATAGCTGGGCATTGTGGCGGGCGCCTGTAGTCCCAGCTACTCGGGAGGCTGAGGCAAGAGAATTGCTTAAGCCCAAGAGTTTGAGGTTGCTGTAAGCTGTGACGCCATGGCACTAGACTGAGCGCATGTAGTGAGACTCTGTCTCAAAAAAAAAAAAAAAAGAAAGAAAAGAAAATAAAAAGAAAAAGGAAAAAAAGAAAATTTCAGGTCTTTTTCATCTAACTTTTTCATGCAACCTTTTTAGCACTTCCAAATAGTAAACTTTGTTAATCCTTTGTCCAGTTGGTATAAATTCATAATGAATAATCCCTCCAATCTCAAAAAAGTTAGCAACATCATTTTGACTCTTGATTTAGACTGATGGAACTTTTTTGGTCATGGAAAATTGGCTGACTTCCATTGTGCGCTTTAACGCTTTGTTTTAGGATCATATTGGTACACCCATGTTTTGTCCTCACTGACAATACAGTCCAAAACATTGTCTTGCCTCTTCAAAAGATCTTTGCAAACTTCAATTTTTTCTCATTGTTGAGCTCCTTTGGGACCATTTTTGCACACACCTTTCTCATGCCAAGGTTTTCTTTTTTTTTTCTTTTTCTTTTTTTTTTTATTGAGACAGAGCCTCAAGCTGTCACCCTGGAAGGAGTGCAGTGGCATCACAGCTCACAGCAACCTCCAATTTCTGGGCTTAAGCGAGTCTCCTGCCTCCGCCTCCCAAGTAGCTAGGACTACAGGCACCCGCCACAACGCCCGGCCATTTTTTGGTTGCTGCCGTTATTGTTGTTTGGCGGGCCCAGGCTGGATTCAAACCCGCCAGCTCAGGTGTACGTGGCTGGCGCCTTAGCCCGTTGAGCCACAGGCACTGAGCCCATGGCAAGGTTTTCAATTAAGATTTTACTAACTGGCCAGGTGTGGTGGCTCACACCTGTAATGTTAGCACTCTGGGAGGCTCAGGAGGGAAGATCACTTGAGCTCAGGAGTTCAAGAGCAGCCTTAGGAAGACCAAGACCTCATCTCTACTAAGAATAGAAAAAATTGGCTCGGCGCCTGTGGCTCAACGGGCTAAGGTGCCAGCCACGTACACCTGAGCTGGAGGGTTCGAATCCAGCCCGGGCCCGCCAAACAACAACGACGGCTGCAACCAAAAAATGGCCGGGCGTTGTGGCGGGCGCCTGTAGTCCCAGCTACTTGGGAGGCGGAGGCAAGAGACTCGCTTGAGCCCAGGAATTGGAGGT
>CAUYRH010164449.1:0-19387 GCA_963574655.1 Perodicticus potto | reverse complement strand
GCCACAACCCAGAAGGCAGACTTTATCCAAAGGTGCTAAAGGATCTATTTTAGCAACAGAGATATCAGCCACAACTGTGTATTCAGAAAATGTGCTGGTTCCCATGTAATGTAAAAGTGTCTTTCCTTTGCAAGTAAATCTGCTAGTACCATCTGGCATTAATCCTTTCCCTTGAGTGACTCTAAAGAACATAATCAAGCAAAAAAGGCATGATGGACTCAAGTTTCTAAAAATCCACAGGAAAAAGAAATGTTTTTAAAATAATGACCAGTAAGTACTCATAAAAGTGTGCTAAGACTACAAGTCTAATTTCTAATGCATTCATTAATAATTCAGCACCTTTCAGCAAGAAAGAAGAAAACTTACAAGCAATCTTAACCATCTTTTCCAACATTTAACATCCTTCTTGTTCTTATTGTCAGAATATTTAATCCATTTGAAGAGGTATAACTTACGGATCAGATGAAATTATTTTAAAACTCTAGCATAAAACTCTGTGAGCAAATATAACTTTATAAAGGATAAAGGCAGAACCAAAACATATACAAGTAATGATGAAAAAGAATTATTCAGGTGAGCTGATGAAAACAGATGGCCAAACTAGCTAATTTTTATCTTTTAGGAGGGACTTTTCACAAGTGTAATAGTCCTGGAAGATTCAAATTAAATGTCTTTTTCACTTCGTCTGTGTAGCTGATCATAGCACTAGAAGAAAAACCCCAGAAAAATTACAAAGGTGAATAATAGAAAAATGGTAACAAAAATTACTTTTGGCATTCTAAACAGATAGGTGAAATAACACCTGTTTAGGAGGACATCGAACTACTTTGGTTCGACTCCTGTGTGATCCTGGGCAAGTTAATTAACCTTTGTGCCTTAGCTTTCTCCCTGGAAAATGCAGATAAATAACTGTATCTTCCTTATAGACTGCTATAAAAATCAAATGAAGACATTATGTAAAGAATTAGCACTGTGTCTGGCACAGAATGTTTAATAAATATTTGTTATTAATAAAATAAACACCATAATTTGATATATATTCTTGGGTTATTAATAAACACTATAATTTGATACATATTCTTGGCTAAACTCATTAGAATATGCATTATCACACAGATGAAGAGAAAATGGACTGCCTCTAGATTCAAGAGTAAATATATTTCCTTTGGAAGAAAAACAAAAGTATGACCAAAAACAAAGAACAGGTGGCAAGACTCCACCAAAAATATAGATGCTACATTTTTTTTTCTTTTTCGGAGATAGGGTCTTGCTCTGTCTCTCAGGATAGAGTGCAGTGGTACGATGACAGCTTGTTGCAACCTTGAATTGGTGTCAAGTGATTCTTCTGCCTCAGCCTCCAGAATAGCTGGACTACAGATGTTTGCCACCACATCCAACTATTTTTAAAATTTTTGGCAGAGATAGGGTCTCACTACATTGCCCAAGCTGTTCTCAAACTTCTAGCCTCAAGCAATCCTCCTGCCTTGGCCTCCCAAAGTGCTGTGATTATAGGTGTGAACCAGTGCACCTGGCCAACTATATCTTTGAGAGAATTTAAGTTTATTTAGCCTTCCTTAACATAAGAAATCCCCCCTCGAGAGCTGTGGATACTAGTCCTATGGGTTAGCAATTATAATCCCTAGAAAATACCCAAGAGAAAGTAGTGTTTATCTCCATTGAAAGATATGTATGAGAATGTTCCTGGCAGCAATCATAATGTGCCACAACAGGAGAATGGAAAAATACTGGTATTTGGAATGGAATATGACAGAACAAACCTTCTGATGCATATGCAACTTGGATACATTTCACAGACATTATGATGAAAGAAACCAGACAAAAGAGCACATATGGCATGATTCTATTCACACAAAGGGCTATAGTGAAAGGAATCAAAACAGTGGTTTCCCACGAGGGAGGCAGGTGTTGACTTGGAAGGGGCACGAGGGACTTTGTAGAGTGCTGGCAGGGTTCATTATCTTGATCTGGGGATGGTTCCAACCACGAGGTGTGTATATGCATAAACATTCATTGGGTTGTACATCTAAGATTTGGACACTTTGAATACTTTACTGTATATACGTTTCCTTCAAAAAACAAAATAAGAGGATCTTAAACTGCCTCAAAGAGAGAGTTCTTTTGGTGGTCTTATCTTACTACATTAAAAATACCCACCTTTTCTGCATCAAGGGGTTAGGTTATCTCTTGCAGTCTTCTTAATAACCTTATGAGGTAAATTATATTACTCTGATTTAAAGGACAAGAAAGGGGTCATGAAAGGATTTCCTTTAGGCTGGACACAGTGGTTCATGACTGTAATCTTAACACTCTGGGAGGCTGAGGTGGGAGGACTGCTTGAGCTCAAGCGTTTGAGAACAGCCTGAGTAAGAGTGAGATTCTGTCAGTACTGGAAAAAAAATTCCTGGACATTGTGGCAGGCACTTGTAGGCCCAGCTACTTGAAAGGCTAAGGCACGAGGGTTGCTTGAACCCAGGAGGTTGGTTGCTGTGAGCTAGGCTGACTCCATGGCATTCTAGCCTAGATAACAGAGTGACACTCTGTCTAAAAAACAAAAAACAAAGAAAAGGATTTCATTTAATCTCACAAGTTTGTCTTTCTTACTACATATTTTGGCTAATTCAGCCTCGTGTTAGAGAAAGCGAATGGTTCAGAAAATTCTGTTTTGTATCTTAATAACTAGTAATACTGGGTAAACTCCTCAATTTCACAGTCTTAATTTTCTCTTCTATGAAAATGGGAATACTAATGGTAGTGATAGTGAGGCTACCGTAAAGATGGAATGAAGTAGCTGATGTAAAATGCACTGTCTAAAATGCTACACAATTCCATATTATCACTGTTAATTTTACAAATAATATAAAAAGATACTAACCTTATCTTCTGGCAAAGATTTGTTTTAGGATTTAGACAAAATTTGCATTCTCCGCACTGTGGGACATAAAGTGGGATGACAGTATCACCTGGGAAACAAAGGCAAAAACATTGAGAATAGGTAGCATCTTTTTATAAATGAACACGTCAGTCCCTGAAAATTCTCACCAGCAACTGATGTGGCTTTGCAACTTCAATCTTAGAACTTTTCCTATGTGACATCATTCAAATATTGCCAGAACATGCCAAATGTTTCCAAATTTTTATCTAAATGGAACTTTTTTTTTTGTTTTTGAGACAGTCTCACTTTCTTGTCGCTGGTAGAGTGCTGTGGTATCATAGCTCACAGCAACCACCTCAAATGATTGGGCTGAAGCGATCCTCTTGCCTCAGTCTCCAAGTAGCTGGGACTACAGGTGCCCACCACAATGCCCATTTATTTTTTTAGAGATGGGGTCTTGCTCTTGCTCAGGCTGATTTCAAACTTGTGAGCTCAGGTGAACCCAAGTGATCTACTGGCCTCGGCCTTGCAGAGTGCTGGGATTACAGGCGTGAACCACTGTCCCCAGCCTTAAAAGAAACTCTTAGAGCAATAAGTAGAGAACAAAGAGGTCATGTGCTTCAAAATCCTAACACATTGATTCATCTCTAAAAATTCTTGCTTAATTTGCCAAAATTGGCTTTGACAATGTATTCATGTATTTTCAGACCAATGGCAGTCTGGAAAAATACAGAGAAAAAAAAAAACTCAAATATTTGTGCTTCTTAGGTGAGGAAAAAATCAATCTTGGCAATCTACTTAGGCAATAACCTGTTCATAAATAGTGTGTAATTTATCAGAAAAATAATTCTCCAATAGAAATAAGCTAAAATCATCAAATAAGTGTTCTGTATATTCCTCTTACCTGTCTTCAGCTTAGTAACTCCTTCGCCAACACTTTCTACGATTCCAGCGCCTTCATGTCCCAAAATCACTGGGAAACATCCTTCAGGATCAGCTCCGCTCAGCGTATAGGCATCCGTGTGACAAACTGCAGTGGCAATGATCTATCAGGATATTAAAACAATGAGCATTTAAGTGTGTTCATGCAATTCAGAGTGAATTACAGATCAAAGGAAAGGCATTTTACTTTAATGTCACATTTCATTGATTAGAGGATACATTTTTCTTTTTTTCATTTTAACCTAAAACTAGCCTGTGCTTACAATTCATAGCATCTTAATGATTAGAACTGACAGCCTACTTTTAGTAGTATATAAAAGTAATGGTGTATTTGCATACAATGAAATATGACACATCTACTCTCCTTTTCAGTGCATGTTAGCAAGAGAGGGTAAAGAAGGTGACCTTACAGGCACTGTGCATGCAGATGTGGAGAGGAGCAATTTTGTGTGCAAAACAGGTAGAGCCCATTTCACTGTTGGCTTCCTCGTTGGGAACTGTGAGCTGTGATTTTTAAAAAAATATCAACTCCTTCTGAAATATGCCAATCTGCTTGAATCTGGCACAAAAGTCAGAGCTTTTAGTGGAACCTAACCCCTTTTTAGGAACTGCACACAAACTCTATTTAAATAAGCCCTTTATTCCCATCTCGCTGGCTTTCAAGTGTTCTACCTTTCCAAACTCCCAAAAGGGCAGAAAGGCAAAACCTTGGGAGAGTTTTGTATTTATGCTTCTCTGTTTTTGGCCCATATACTTGCTTACAATGTAACATTCCTTGCTGTCAGCACTTTCTCAGGGAAGATAGTTGAAATCAGTGTGCCCATGTAGCTAGTTTATCTTAGAATATCAGGACATTTTCTTATTCAGTGGTAAAATCACAATCAGATTAATTTTAGAACTTGAAGAAAAACAACTGTTTAAGATTTGAAGTTCCTGGGAGTGCTGTAAAGGATCTTAAAAAGGTAACTGGTTGTAGGCTGCTCTACCTGATAACATGATCCTTGGAAGGCTGCTCTACCTGATAACATGATCCTTGGCAGCATGAGCCAGTATGTGTGGTGTTGTGTTTGTCGGTGGGTGAGGGGAAGAACACTCTTAAGTCACAGCAGAAAGAGCCGTGACTCTTCCCAGAATATAACATTTTCCTAGAATGTTAGTTTTATTTAATGGATACTACCTTTAAGCATTAATTTTCTATCAAAACAAGTAGACAGTAGAATGCTAAAAACATGAAGTTTTGTAAATAGCAAAGCTTCAAAGGTATCTCCAGCTGGCTGCCTTGGCTTTCTCCAGGGTAACTTCATGTCACAGTGGAGGTTAAGAAGCAGTGCAATAATGACTCCCCTGAACCCTGGCCTTGTCCACCAGGGTTAGTATATCTTAAAGCTCTTTAAGCAAGCAGACTTCACTTGCTTGTTGTTCTAGTCAGTCTTCCCACATCTTCCCTGAAGTCTCATCTAACAAAACTGAAGACCATTTCTTCTTTTGTTTCTAACTCGTTACCTAACAGATAAAGTTTTGGGAGCAGCAGAAAGAGTATCCCACACAGCCACCTTAAACTCAAACTACAGAAGATAAACTGCAGTAAAACAATGATGCATGGGTACGGCTGCTCAGCCCAACATCAAAGCTGAAAAGATAGAGAGGAATACTGCAAAGGTGAGAGGGAAAACAGGAGGATGTTAGATGTTGTGATTCTACAGTTGGAAGGTTTTCAATACCTTCTCCTTGACGCTGTCCTTTGGGATTTATCCTCTGCAGACCTCGGAACTACTCATTGATCCAGAGACCTGTTAAGTTTTTTTCCCCTCCAGTGCCTTAAATGTATCATTACCTTAATTCGAACTTCATGAGCCTTTGGGGGTGCCACCTCTATCTCCTCTATGGAGAGAGGCTTTCCAGCCTCCCAGGCAACTGCAGCCTTGCACTTGATAACCTGAAATAGAGAAAAGTTAAGTTGTTTATTGCCATTAACTAATAACTATTTAACAGCCAATTTAGATACTGATGAATGCTAATCTTAGAAAGTATATCAAAGATTCACAAAGAAACATATAGCTTTAAGGGATATGAAGAACTGATTTTAGATTTCATATAAATAGTATACGTTACAAAAAGATTTAATTTGAGGCTCAGCGCCGTAGCACAGTGGTTACGGTGCCAGCCACGTATACCAAGGCTGGCGGGTTCAAAATGGCTCAGGCCAGCTAAACCCTGACAACTGCAACAAAAAATAGCTGTGCATTGTGGTGGGCACCTGTAGTCCCAGCTACGTGGGGGACTGAGGCAAGAGAATCGCTTAAGCCCAAGACTTTGAGGTTTCTGTGAGCTGTGATGCCACAGCATTCTACTGAGGGTAATGTAGTGAGATTCTGTCTCAAAAAAAAAAAAGATTTAATTTGAGATAACCACTGGTCAGATCTAAAAGCCTTTTTCTTTTCTTCTTTCTTTTTTTTTTAGCCAGTAACTCACTCTGTCGCCCAGGCTAGACTGCCACCACGTCAGTCTAGCTCACAGCAAACTCCTATGCTCCTCCTTCCTCAGTCTCTCAAGTAGTTGGGACAACAGCTGCTTGCTATAAAGCCTGGCTAATTTTTCTTTTTTTAGTAGAGATGGAATCTTGTTCTTACTGAGGCTGGTCTTGAACTCCTGAGTTCAAGGAATGCTCTCATCTTGGCCTCCCAGAGTATTAAAGAATTACAGGCATAAGCCACGCACCAGGCTATAAAAGCCTCTTAAAAAGTTAAAAAGTTTTATTCTTCAAATAGTTAATGACTTTTTACCATACATAAACAACTAGCAGGTTAAGAATACAGGTTCCAAAAGAATCTAGTTCACCAGATCTGGCAAGGGCTTCAAGCAATCTGCACGTCTAACATGCACACTGTGACATTCTTGTGCTCAGGTTGGTTTAAGTGCCTTCTTTCTTTTTTTTCCCCTTTTTTTTTTGTAGAGACAGAGTCTCACTCTATTGCCCTAGGTAGAGTGCCGTGGCATCACACAGCTCACAGCAACTTCCAACTCCTGGGCTTAGGTGATTCTCTTGCCTCAACCTCCCGAGTAGCTGGGACTACAGGCGCCTGCCACAACGCCCGGCTATTTTTTTGTTGCAGTTTGGCCAGGGCCGGGTTTGAACCCGCCACTCTCGGTATATGGGGCCGGGACCCTACTTATTGAGCCACAGGCACCGCCAAATGCCATTGTTTTTTTAAACTGCAGAGTGGGAAGGAGGATAACGCTGGAACTTAACTATATCCACCACTTATAACCGGGTTGTCCAACACAGAGCCACTTGCCATGTGTGGCTATTGAGCACTTAGAACATGCCCAGTTTGAACTGATAGATGTCATACGTGTAAACATTTTTGGATCTTGAAGACTTAGTACGAAAAAAGTAAAACTATCTCATTAATTGTATTTTTTAAAATATTGCTTACAGGGTGAAATAGTATTTTGAGTATATTGGACCAAATAAATGTACTGTTAAATTAATCACACATTCCTTTTCACTTTTAATGTGGCTACCAAAAAATCTTAAATTATATGTATGATCC
Organism: Perodicticus potto; assembly: GCA_963574655.1. Classification (NCBI taxonomy): domain Eukaryota; kingdom Metazoa; phylum Chordata; class Mammalia; order Primates; family Lorisidae; genus Perodicticus; species Perodicticus potto. The sequence goes on along the minus strand of CAUYRH010164449.1, from coordinate 11,998 downwards.
ATATAGTGTATCTGAAGAATAGAGCTGCTTTAGAGATTGTAGTCAGTACACTCCTCCACTACCAGGGAATGAAGTACAATGAGGAAAAGTTTTGACCAGGTTACCTAATGCTTATGCAATGTGTTGACAGACAAAGGTTGAAACCATTGGGTTTTTAGGAGATATCCTTAAAAATCAGTAATTATAAAGAATGTGATTTAAAGAAATAGGCACAAGGTGCTACAGAATGCAAAATGTGGGGAAAGGGTGTAACTCTGGTGGGTCTGGAAAGATTTCACTTTTTATTGTGATACTGAAGGGTAAGGAAGAGGTAGTTAGTTAGAAATGGTAACAAAATGCATTACCTACAGGATAGCTGTGAGGGGTGAATGAAAGTGAACATGAAGTCCCTAACAGTCACTGACACAGTGTAGCTTTGCAAAAAATAAGCTGTTATTGGTAGCAACAGAACAAAATTTCAGAAAACAAGTGAGCTATATATATAGATTTAAGGAGATGCCTATGTAAACTGGTGAGCCTGAAAATTATCACTTTTAAAATTTAATTGTAGATAGTAAATCTGGCAACACAAAAGAATTCAGAAACTGCAATGAGTCTTCTTTCACCTTCATGTATCAAAAATCTCAAAACAAAATCTCAAAGGTCTGATTCAGAATATCAACAATGAAGCAATAAGAATAAATAATTCGGTGGCTGTAGCGCAGTGGTTATGGAGCCAGTCACATGCAGTGAGGCTGGCGGGTTCAACAACAATCACCACTGCAACAAAAAAATAACTTGGCTTTGTGGTGGGCGCCTGTAATCCCAGCTACTTGGAGGCTGAGGCAAGAGAATTGCTAAGCCCAAGAGTTTTAAGTTGAAGTTGAAGCAGTGACGCTGCTGCACTCTACCAGGGGCAACATAGTGAGACTCTGTCTCAAAAACAAATAAATAATAAATACATAATTCAAAGTTTCATGTCCCTCTCCTTTAAAAAATATCTGAAAGGAGCTTAACCCTTTCTTTGCACTGATAATTCTATGCAAAACAAACCCCTCTCTAAATCCACTGAAAATGGCCCTACTTCCACATTTGAACTATCACAGAAATAATTTTTCACCTTCTCTGAAAAAAGATACCTTACAATAAGGAAAAACAATTGCCAGTTCAAGTCTGAAAGAGTTTATCATTTCTTCTCTCTCTTTTATTTTTTTTTTGAGATGGGGACCTCACAGGGTAAGAGTGCAGAGGCAGAATCACATAGCTCTGGCAGCCTCCAACTCCTGGGCTCAGGGGATCCTCCTGCCTTAGCCTCTAAGTAGTTGGTACTTCAGGCACACACCACCACATCCTGGTATCATTTCTTTCAAACTCCAAACTTTCCTCCTTAGAAAATGTCTAAAGTTTGCAAAGCATTAAAACAGCAACGTTATACTGATTAACATATATATTTCTGCCTCAGAAACTTGTCACGAAAGAATAGCCCTGGGTTCGAATCCCAACTCCCTATCTGTAGTGTGCCCATTAAGCACACTACAGGAGAATATACACTAAGGAGGATATAAATCTCTTGGTACCTAAGTGCTTAAAAATGCCACTGAAAGGGACCGAGGCGTCGTCCTAAAAGACACTCATTGGTGGCACAGTAATTAGGCGTACGCTCAATTATGAATTACGATTATAAAACACAAGCGCACGCGCTCTGGCCACAGCTTTGCCAAGTTCTCAAGCTGCAAATATGACCCCGAGCAAGTTATTTATTTTCTCGTAAAGAGCAATGAGCGGCCGCTCCAAAGCCATTTCCACTAGGATACCGACCTGAGCAGCCCCCAGGCCCCACTGCCCGGCTCTCTCCACCCCGACCCCGACCCCGACCCAGCTGCTTCTGGCTAAGGAGCCGAAACAATGCCGCCTTTTCTTCCTTTCTGCTGAGCCGCAGGCCGTAGGCCCGACTCCAGCTCCAGTAGCGGGATCCCGTGCTGGGAGGAGCCCTGCGCCGCCCGGAGGCCATCGTCCTGGTTCCCCCCGGGGCTCTCCGCCCTCCGCCGCAGGGCGCTCTGCGGGGCCGGCAATACCTGCTGAGCCATGTCCACGGGTTCAGGTCTGCACGAGCGGATCACCCGGGATGGGCCGTGCTGGGACGGATCGTGCGTCCACTGACGGGGGCGGGGCGTGCGTGCGTCGTCGGGGGCGTGAGTGCGTCCCCGAGTGGGGCGGGGCGTGGAGGCGGGTTAGCAAAGGCTCCACCCGGAAAGGCGGGGCCTCAGGCGTGGCTTTTGCAGATGCTGGATCGGTCTTGCCCGAGAGGCTGGAGAGGCCGGTTTTGTGGCTAAATACCCACGTACGGGCTGTACAAACACATTTGTGCAGAAACGGTTTCCTCGTGAAATTTTAGCCCAGTAGCTGTATGTAAGGCCTGATTAGACATGTGGAAGGTGAGGAAACGGGAATTTGACTGGAAGCTCGTGAGAAGCAGTGAGAGGCGTGCCCTTTGTGTTCCTCGGGCAAATGCTTCCTCCCTTGGTACACACTTGTGTTGGGGACACAGGATGAATGAGATATAGCCCTTCGAGGGACTCGCCATCTCTAGGTGACCTGTGAGAGTAATGATAAGGAAGGTGCAAAGGAAGAGGGTCATGTTTTGGAAACTTCCCAGGCTTCCATCCCAGCAGTTTCTGAAGTGTGTGTAGGATTTGGAGGGGAACAGTAGGACATGGGGAGAGAACTTTGCAGGCATGGGATGAGGAAAGCGAAAAGTCTCCTGAACCTTGAGCAACCTTAACGTGTCAGGTGCGTTTTAGGAGTGGGCCAGAGTGTAGAGAGAGGGAGGATGGAGATTTGCTGGTTTATTCTTAAACTCTGTTAATAGACGCTGAACTTTGTCTACTAGGCACAACACTTTTTTGTCTGCTTTTCAGCCTTTTTAAACGTCTGTTTTCTAGGGTACATACCTTAAGATTCTGTCCAAAGTCTTCCCTTTCTTTCCTCTCATCCACACTATCGCTTTTAACTTATTTATAGAAGGACGACTACCAAATTATTATCTCCAATCAGAATGACTCCCCTACACTCCAGGCTCGGACATATAACTGCTACTGGGTATCTTGCCTCCATTAGAATATCCCACAGTATCAACTTGTCTAAAACTCTTGTATTAATCTGAAATGAAAAAAAAAAGTAAAAATAAAAAATAGTACCTACATATTAATCTGAAATTAAAATAAATAAAAATAAAACTCATCTTGTATTTTTTCATTACAGGGACTCTTCCTTCTGTCTCTGTGTTGTGACACTATCCACCTACTTGTCCCAGAAAGAAACCTAGGAGTCACAACTTCTCCATTTCCTTCCGTCCCTGCATTTAGTTCATCACCAAGCCTTAAATAGTTCTCCCCTGTGCCTCTCTCTCCCCGGTGCTGTTGCCTAAGATCAGGCTCTCCTCATTTCTTACAGAATTGCTGACATTGCCTCCATCTGATTTCCTTAGTGCCAGACCTCTAAATCTAATGCACTCTAAAATACACATCAGCCAAAGCCATTTCCTATCAGCTTTTAATAATTTTTGATAGAGGTGGGCTATACACAAATAAATGCCATTCTTTTGTTGAAAAATATTCAAGAGCTAAGAGATGAATAAAATCCAAACTCTATAGTTAGGCCATTTAGGCCCCAGATAACCTCATTCTGTGTACATCTCCATCCTCTTTCCTGCTATTCTGCCACATAATTTTCACACTGACCTTATGGCACATTTGTACTTCTTTAAAAAGACTATCCTTTTTCTTAATTTCAGGCCTTTGTATCTGCTTGGAATACAAGTAGTGGGAATATAAAGAGCTTTTAGCAGAGAGTTAATGTTTCTCTCCACTACAGTTATGTTGTCTATCTTTCAGGAAGAGATACTTGCATTTTCTTTTCTTTTCTTTCCTTTTCTATTCTTTCTTCCTCAGTCTTATTTCCTTTTCTTTCTTTCCTTTTTTCCTTTTCTGTCCCCTTTTTCTCTCTCTCTTTCCTTCCCTTCCTTTTCCTTCTTCCTTCCTTTTCACTTTCCTTTCTTTTCCATCTTCCTTTACTACTCCTATTCCCTTTCTTTTCCTCTTTCTTTCTTCCTACAGGGTCTTGCTCTGTTGCCCAGTATGGAATGGGTGGCTCAGTCATAACTCACTGTAACCTTCAACTGGGCTCAGGAATACTGCCTCAAATTTCTGAGTAGCTGGGATACAGGTGTGTGCCACCACACCTGGCTATTTTTAAATTTTTCTTAGACATAGGGTCTTCCTATGTTGCCCAGGCTTGTCTCAAGCTCCTGGCCTTAAGCAATCCCCCTGCCCTCCTCCCTTGGCCTCCTAAAGTGTTGGGATTATAAGCACGAGCCACTGTGCTCAGCTGACACTTGCTTTTTTGTAGTACCTTGTTTAACGATAATGGAGAGGACTTCTTGGTTTTGGTTTGATATGTGAGAAGTTTAGAAGTCATCCCTCTATCCTAGTGATAAATTAAAAGCTGAACAAACTGAGAAATTAATAACTCTTCTTAGATCCATGAGAGAAGTGAGCTCATAGGGAAAACTGCTACAACCCCTAAACTAGAGAAAGAAAGATGGGTACAGAAAATCACAACTTAGAAGAGTAGAAATTCACTGCTACAGGAACCTCCCCATGTTATGAGTGAGATGGGTTCTGTAGGTTTGTTCTTAAGTTGAATTTGTGTGTAAATTGGAACAGGTACATTTTCTTATTGCTTATAATGGCCTCTGTTTGTAAGTGTGAGACATACATCAGCTGGGATGTTCGTAACTCAGGTACGTATTGTAATAGCCTCTGTTTGCAAGTGCAAGTTGTACTAAACATATGTTTGTAACTTGGGGACAGCCTGTAATTGCTGTAGGATCATTGGAAATTAGTTTGAGAGTTAAAACTCTAAAAGTCCTAGTCATGGTGAGAGCTCACACAGTTTTGAGTTGTACCTCCATGAGTTCTCATAGAGAAGACTGGAGAAAACTCCTGTATTTCTTCCTTAAGGGGAGAGTAGAAAAGTAACCAATTTGAAATATGGCACAACATTCTGTTATTCTTAACAAGGCTTGTCTTCAAGAGGAACTCTATTTTACTGGTGCCTAACCTGCTGGAGTTTTTATCAGAGCTATAATCAACCTGGGAAAAGGGAAATACCCAGTTCCAGCCTCCTTTAGCCATCCTGTCCCACCTAAAGGAATGAAAAAAGAAAAAAAAATGAGAACAATGACATTCACAACCCAGGGGCACAGGCTTATTAAAAGACTGTGATAAAATTATAGAGCTATAGAACGCTTTCTCTCCCTTTTCCTTACCACTACGTTACTAAAGGCCTGTATTTACTACAGTTTCTTTTATCCAATATATCATGTCTGCCTTTTAATAAATTACAAGGCACAAGGCCAGGCACAGTGACTCATGCCTGTAATCCTAGCACCCTGGAAAGTGGAGGTGGATGGATTGCCTGAGCTCAGGAGTTGAGACCAGCCTGGAGCAAGAGCGAGACTCTATCTCTACTAAAAACTAGTGGGGCATTGTGGCAGATGCCTATAGTCTCAGTTACTTGGGAACCTGAGGCAAGAGGATCACTCGAGCCCAAGAGTTTGAAGTTGATGTGAGCTATGATACCACAGTATTCTATTCAGGACAATGGAATGAGACTTTAGCTCAAAAAATAAAAAAATTAGAAGGCACAATTTGAATGGACAAAGGAAGCCTCAGAACCAGACCCAGAGTATGATAGCGATGGTGGGGTTATCAGGTCATGAATTTAAAACCACTCTAATTTACATGCTGAGGGCTTTAATGGAAATAGTAGACAACATGCAAGAATGGCTGGATAATTTAAGCAGAGAGATGGATATTCTAAGAAAGAATTGAAAAGAAATGATAGAAAAAAAAACTGTAAAAAAAAAATGCCTTCAATGGGTTATTAGAAGACTGGACATGCTAAGAAAAGATTCTTTGATCTTGAGGATATGTTAATAGAATTTTTTAAAACTGAAATGTAAAAAGACAAATAAGCAAAAGACATCCTGAAATTCTAGAACAGCTACAAAAGATGTGACATGCATGTATGAGAATACCAGAAGGAAAAGAAAGAGAGAAGGAAACAGAGGCAATATTTAAAGCAACATTGGCTGAGAATTTCCCCTAAATTAATAGCAGGTATCACAGATCCAGGAAACTAAGAGAATACCAAAATAGGATACATGCCAAATTACTACATCTAGGCATAACACATTCAAACTACAGAAAATCAATGATAAGGAAGCTGCTTGAAAGATGCCAGAGAATACATTTTACATATAAAGGAGGAAACATAGGAATTACAGCTAATTTCTCTTCAGAAATCATGCAAGTAAGAAGAGAGTGGAATGAAATATATAATGTGTGAGAGAAAAACCCTAGAATTCTGTATCCACTGAAATTATCTTTCAAAAGTGAAGGAGAAATAAAGAATTTAGATAAAAATTGAGGGCAGTAGACTTACAGAAGGTGTTTTTAAAAGTTCAGAGAGAAAGAAAATGATATAGGTTAGAAACTCAGATCAACAGAAAGGGAGTGCATTAGAAAAGAAATAAGTGAAGGCAAAATAAAACCTTTTTCTCCTTATTCTAATTGATGTAACTGCAATTTGTTCAAAACAATAATAGCAACAGTCTATTCAACAAGTGCAGTGTACATAAAAGTGAAATGAGTGACAGCAGGGGTGCAAGGGCCAGGAGGAAGAAAGTAGGATTTTTTTTGGATATTATAAAATACTTGCACTACCTGTGAAGTAGTGTAGTGTTATTTGAAAGTGGAATTAGATTAGTTATAAATGTATGTTGCAAACTCTAGGGCAACCAGTTAAAAAACAGTAGTGAAAACAGGAGTATAATTGATATGCTAATAAAAGAGAGAATATTAAATCATATAAAATGCTTGATTAAAACCAGAGAAGCAGAAAAAGAGAAGATAAAAATAGGAACAAAGAACAAAGGCAGTGAGTAGAAAATAGTAACAAACATGGTAGACATTAACCAACTATATCAACAATCACTTTCAATGTTAATAGTCTAAATATGGCAGGGTTCTTGGGGGGACCCTGACCCAGGCTGGGGGCAAACAAGGGAGACTGTGCTGAAGAAAGAAGCAGACTTCATATCAACTGAATGCATAAAGTCTGAAAAGCCTGGAGAGGCATACATTGTCTCATGGCCTGAGTGACAGACTGAGGCAATGTAGCAGTGCTCTAATTCCTCAGAAATCTTTTATTGCTCTCTAAGACAAAACATTTGTTGAAATTTAAAAGTAGGAACAAAAAGAATCCCAAGTCCCTTAGAAGGATGGGTAGAAGAGTAAGGCTGGGTATAGGGCACTAAATTATCAACAATAGCCCAATATGCATTCAGAAAAGGGGTGGGGGAACAAGTTTCCTTTCCACAGAGCAAACAAGTTTCTCTAATCTACTGATTAAGAGTTCACAAGGCTTAGTCACCTGCCTGCTGATTCTCTATGCAGGGATGGTCTTGAAGACATCACCCTGTCTGGGCTGTCTTCAGGTTCCTTTCATCTTGTTCTTGATAAAGAGCTCCAGGGATGGCCCACCTCTGTGCTTTACCCTGCGTGGGAGGGGCCACAGAGAAATCAGCCTGTCTAACTCCCACATAAATACACCAATTAAAAGGCAGATTATCAGATGGATCAAAAACTAAGACCCAAATGTATGTTGTCCACAAGAAACTTACTTAAAATAAAAGATATATCAATGAAAAGTAAAGGGGTAGAGAAAGATATACCATGCAAACACTAATCAAAAGAAATCTGGGGGAGCTAAATTAACTTCAGATGGAGCATACTTCAGAACTAGGGAAATTATCAGGCTTAAAAGAGAGGAATTATATAATGATAAAAGGATCGATTTCCTAAGAAGACAGAACAATTCATAATGTGGATATGCCCTAATAAAAGTGTCAAAATACATGAGACAGAAACTGATAGAACTCTAATGAAAATAGATAAATACATTATGATGTTAATAGTTGGAGTCTTCTGTGCTCCTCTATGAGAAATGGACAGATACAGTAGGCAGAAAATAAGTACATGATCGAATTCTGTAGCACCATCAATCAATGGAATATAATTGACATCTATAGACTACTTTATCCAAAACTGCAAAATAGACTTTCTTCTCAAGTTCACATGGAACATTCACCAAGATATACCACATTTGGAGACATAAACACACATCAATAAATATAAAAGACATATGCTATCTAACCACAATGACGTTAAACTAGAAATCAATAATAGAAAGTCTTAAAATACTGAGAGATTAAACAATACATTTCCAAATAACTTATCTCAAAGAAGAAAAGAAGTCTCAAGAGAAATTAAAATTCAACAAGTGTAGTTTGCATAAAAGTGATATGAGTGACAGCAGTGCTGCAAGGGCTAAGAGGAAGACATTAGGATTTTTTTTATTTTATAAAATACTTGTATTGCCTGTGAAGTAGTGTAGTGTTATTTAAAAGTGGAATTGGATTAGTTGTAAATGTCTATTGCAAATTTAAATACTTAAAACTAAGTGAAAACAAAAATACAACTATTAAAATGTGTGAGATGTAGTAGAAGCAGTGTTGAGAGAAATTTATAACATTGCATATATTAGAAAAGAAGAAAGATCTAACATTGATAATCTAAGTTTCTACGTATATCTTAGGAAATTGGAAAAAGAGTAAATTGAAAGCAAGCAGAAGAAACAATAATAAAAATTACACCAGAAATCAATAAAATTGAAAACAAAGTAAAAAAAAACCAAAAATTGGTTCTTGGAGAAGATCAATAAAATCCATAAGTCTCTAGCCAGCCTAATTGAGAAAAAAAAAGAAGACACAAATTATGATGATGTCTCTATTTTTGTAGAGATGGAATCTTGCTCTTTCTCAGGCTGGTCTTGAACTCCCGAACTCAAGTGATCCTCCTGCCTTGGCCTCCCAGTGACTAGGATTATAGGTGTGAGGCACTGTGCCTGGCCTGACACAAATTATTAATTTCAGAAATTAAAGAGGGAAAATCACTGCAGATCTCATGGACATCAAAATTCTGTGCCTATGAATTTGATATCCTAGATATGTGTATCTTTCAGTATGAACTAATGCCTATAAGTGACAATAATGGAAGAATTAATCATTTCTTGAAGTCATAAGGCTGAACTAGCTAGAAGCCAAAGTAAAAGTTGGCCCTGGAAGTTTCCAGTTGGGACACTGGTTAAGTTTGCAGGCATGCACCAGATCTCTTATACGAACACTAGGGCATTGATGGGAAATAACAGAACCCCAAATATCGTAATGAGGACATATTGAAAGATAGTAATAACTCAGATTATCCTGAATCCCTGATCTCCACTAATTGCTCCTTGCCAAATAAAACTTTTTTTTCTTTTATCTATCTGTCGAGGATGCCACTGTCTGACTTGAAGCCCCTATAAGGACCTTGCCTGAGCAGCAACCCTGTAAGGGGAGGTCCATTTCTTCGTGTCCTATCTACCTCCATCTCTTGATGTTTTCAGTCAAAGTAGGCAGTGAGGGGGCAATTATCAAATGAAATGTAAATTGGGGATCTGTTTCTTAAGGGAGAAGTGAAGAATGGCTGATGAATAGTCAACCAGTGTAGGCAACATCATTTTGGGGAAGCTCCCACCTATTTATACTGATTTGAGTAGAGTTTAGAGGGGGAGAAGTTTTGACTGGTCTAGATTACCATGAGAAAAACTCTCGATGCTTTCTTTTTATGGACTGAATGGTTTTTAAGTGTCTGTGGCAGCCATTGAATGAAGCCTGTGTCAAGTTCCACTAGTAGAATCCCAGTGGAGAACCTCAAGTTTTAGATCAAAGTCATGGTCTTTTTAGCCCTCGTTAAAATTAAATGCCTGACTGTGAGCAATATTAGATGGTTGTGTTATTTAAGTTTTCTCACCATGAACTGGGTATTGTCTGATCCACAGAATTATAATATAACACTGGACATATTCAAGAGGCTAGTATATAAAGTAGAAGTGATTATTTATATATATATATATGGGACTGGACCCAAGCAGATCCTGGAGGCACAGTAAACAGCCTGAGCAATTAACTTATGCTACTATTTCACTTCCACCTCTTAGGGGAAATTCTTTCTGTTCTAGGAGCAGTTCATAGAACCTGAAGAAAAATTCAGCTTGATTTACAAATACTTTGCTGAATATTCTGGCTGTTGATAGACTTGGGAAATCTTGCCAGGGTACAGAATCTCAAGCATTGTATTTCTGTGAGTCCTCTTTGACAGGGATGAACTAGCCTGAGGTAAGGATCTACACTGATTGATGAGTAGTAATTAATGATTTGGTGTCAAGACCAGGGACTTTGAAGGAATAAGATTATAAATTTGGTAATAAGAGAATCTGCAGACTAGATATGTGATGACCAGCAAGTGTGAGGAAATTTGTTTCATGTGATTCTCACCAAAAGATCTGATTTTGGGTGACATTATCAATAATCAGGTGAACAAGATGACCCACCCTAGGGATGTTCAGCAGGTTGTCCAAGTGCTTGTTTAGTGGGCTTATAAATGTAGTGGCTGCAGGACAAGCATAGACATGAACCCAACAGCATGGACATTCCCTTACCGAGGCTATTTTAGCTCTCCCACTGCTGAATACCCAATTGAGAAGCACTGCCACCAGCCCTGGGTCTCCAGTACATGGTAATACCTCGGGGGGTCTAGATAGTTGATCTCTGATTACACTGGATCCCTTTCATCACAGAGGAGGCAGATACGTGTTCTCACCGGGATCAGCACTTAGAGAATTGTTCTCCCATTGTCATACTTCTGCTTATAGAATTTATCATTCATTTATTAATGTAAATGAAACATAGATTCAGAATCTATGATTAAAAAATAAATATAGTGAAGGTGTAAACTTTTAATAATTCCATTATGCATGCAGAGGAAAGTGTGAATGATCTACTCTTAATTTGGCAGGAAAATTAAGAAATTAATTCATTAAAATTTAGGAATACTGAGAAATTTAATTAATTACTTAAAATTGAGAAATACTGAGATGTTCATTATAATGTTCTAACCATGTCAAAATATTATTAGTAAAACAATCAGGATTACTGATTCCTTTTGGACGCTATTTTCACAGGACAAGGCAATACTTTCTAAAGACTTCAGAGTCATACAAGACCTTTTGGTTTAAATAACATTTATGTTAATGGAGATGAATTTCTTTTTAAATAAAGAACAGAAGGTGTTCTAGTAACAGTTATGAATATTCACACATCTCCATATGCTGAGAACAAATTGATATTCTTGGGAATGTTTATAATTTAATATTAGGTTTTCTTGGGAAATAGTTTATGATATAGAATTATGTTTCTTTCTTCATACTTGCAAGGATAAGGGCCATCTCTTTCATATCTTTCTTAGATTCCTTTGGTTAATTGCAAGGATTTTCATTTTCAAGACCTGGCTCTAAAATTTTATTAGCTACATATGAGCAGGCCTATTGAATAGTTTTCTATTGGCAGCAATGGAGAAGGGATAATAATTAGTTAATACAATAAAATGAGGACATTGTTTTTCTTCTGTATTATTAAATGTCACAGTAAGTTATAATTTCCTTCCAAAAAGACTTTAAAACTTGAGAGACTACATGTATAAACAGTCTGTCCTTGGGTTTAAAGTTATAGAATAAGAGTGATCTGCTTTAATAGCATCTCAGAGAGGAAGTATTTAGGGATTTTATAAAAGTCAATATTTGTCAAGAATAGGAAATGGGGAGGGGGGCAAAGGAGGGGAGGGGAGGGGGGAGGATGGGTGGAGGGAGGGTGATTGGTGGTATCACACTTACGGTGCACCTTACAAGGGTACAAGTGAAAATTACTAAATGTAGAATATAAATGTCTTCATATAGTGATTAAAAGGCCATGAAGGCTATGTTAAATAGTTCAATGAAAATATTTCAGATTGTATAT
>CAUYRH010164448.1:0-15144 GCA_963574655.1 Perodicticus potto | reverse complement strand
AGGAGGGAGGGGAGGGGGGAGGGAGAGAAGGAGAGAAGGTGGAGGGAGGGGAGGGTGGAGGGAAAGAAGGAGGGAGGGGAGGGGGGAGGGAGAGAAGGAGGGAGGGGAGGGGAGAGGGAGAGAAGGAGGGAGGGGAGGGTGGAGGAAGAGGAGGAGGGGGGAGGGAGGAAGGAAAGAAACAAGAAAACACTGTAGTAAACAGACACTGTAGACTTTAAGCAAGTACCACGTGGTGCGCATCTGTTTATCTTCAGGACCTAGCCAATGCTTGGCATAGAATCAGTACCAAGTGAAGATTTGACAGAAAAGAAAGGAGAAGGTGAACGCTTTAGGCATTTTAGATATTTGAACACAGCAGTATGACTCCCTTCAGAGCTAAACATCTTCCTTGGTCAGTTGTTTGCCTTGACTGTTCTGGTCATTCTGCCAATTGTCAAGGTCCCTGTGACAGGTGATTTAAAATATCAGTGATACAGCCTTGTGAAAAGAGCACTTGTCTCTAGGAGACAGAAAACCTGGGTTTATTTAAGCTCCTTCTCGTCACTTCTTGTCCTTCACCTCTTCAATTCTCAGTAGCCCCCTTTGTGGAATAGAGATATTAGTCCCTCTCTCTCAGGGCTGCTCTAAAAATTAACCAAGAGAGTGAGGGAAAAAAAACATTGTAAACTCTTAAGAGTCAAACAAACGTAAGGATTTAAATATTTGGAAATCTGCCACATGAGTGAAGAATTAGATTTATTCTTTGTGTCTTCAGAGAACAGAGTTAAATCAATGGATAGAAATTACCACAACAGGGTGGCGCCTGTGGCTCAGTGAGTAGGGCGCCAGCCCCATATGCGAGGGTGGCGGGTTCGAACCGGCCCCTGCCAAACTGCAACAAAAAGTAGCCGGGCGTTGTGGCGGGCGCCTGCAGTCTCAGCTACTTGGGAGGCTGAGGCAAGAGACTCGCCTAAACCCGGGAGTTGGAGGTTGCTGTGAGCTGTGATGCACTCTACCAAGGGTGATAAAGTGAGACTCTGTCTCTAAAAAAAAAAAAAGGAAAGAAAGAAATTACCACAACAAAAGGAAGAACGTTTGCAACAGAACTACACGTCAGTGGAAGGCTGTCTTCCGAGCTGGTGGGCGTCCAACATTGGAAACACTCAGTACAAGTATGCTGTGGAAGGAGTTCCTATTTTGAGTGAAAAAGTGGATTGATAACTTCTAAGGTTTCTTTTTAACTCTAGAATTCAGCGGTCTGATGGTCAAGACAAGCCGAGAAGAGGGGAGAGGTCACGTGTGACAGAGATCGTAGCATGAGCAGAAATGAATGTGACATGTATAAGTAACCATGAGGAAATGCTACAAGGAAATGGTCTGTGCTGATCTGAATATTAGATGAGCGCCTGTGTACCAGACACATATGATTTATTTCATGTAAGCTTTGCAGATAATTTCCAGCCTTACACTCTGATGGAGGGGAGACTGTTGGCCCCTAGACGTGGTTGGAGGATCTGCTGTCTGGGAGGCTGCCAAGTAAGCTGGGTAAGGGGGCTGAGGAGGATCAAGAATACTTTGGGCTTTCGGGTGTGGTGGCTCACACCTGTAATCCTAGCACTCTGGGAGGCTGAGGCAGGTGAACTGCTTGAGCTCAGGAGTTGGAGACCAGCTTGAGCAAGAGCAAGACCTCATCTCTACTTAAAAAAGGAGGAAGGAAGGAAGGAAAGAAGGAAGGAAGTTTGCAGAGTATTGGGGTGGGCACCTGTAGTCCTTGCCACTCAGGAGGCTGTGGCAAGAGGCACTCTTGAGCCCAAGAGTTTGAGGTTACTGTGAGCTATGACACCATGGTACTGTACCTAGGGCAACAGAGTGAGACTGTCTCCAAAAACAAAGAAAAGAAAAGTAAAAAAAAGAAAAAGAATACTTTAGGCTATACTGAAAATGTATTGGTCAAAAGACAGAATTTGAATCTAACTTTGCCTTTACATAGCTTGTGACTCTAGCAATTTATTGATTTTATTTTATTTTTTGTAGAGACAGAGTCTTACTTTCTAACCCTTGGTAGAGTGCCATGGCATCACATAGCTCACAGCAACCTCCAACTCCTTGGCTTAGTTAGTTCTCTTGACTCAACCTCCTGAGTAGCGGGGACTACAGGCGCCTGCCACAACACCTGGCTATTTTTTGTTGTAGTTGTCATTGTTGTTTAGCAGGCCCAGGCTGCTATTTCTTGTTGCAGTTTGGCCAGGGCTGGGTTTGAACCCACCACCCTTGGTATATGGGGCCAGGGCCCTACCCACTTAGCCACAGGTGCCGCCTGACTCTAGCAATTTAGTTAATTTCTAAGACCCTCTGTTAATTCATATTTAAAATGGAGATTCAAATTTATCCTGTTTCAGGCTGATGTACCAATTAAGAAAAATAGTGTAGAGTAAAGGGAATCCTGGAAAGAGGACTGGATTCCAAAAGACTTTGGAATCAGCCAGACCAAGGTTTGAATCCCAATCTGCAATGAACTTGGTTGCAAGATCTTAGGGAAGTTATTATTATTATTATTATTATTATTATTTTTGAGACAGAGTCTCACTATGTCACCCTGGGTAGAGTGCCGTGGTGTCACAGCTTGCAGCAACCTCAAACTCTTGGGCTTAAGCGATTCTCTTGCCTCAGCCTCCTGAGTAGCTGAGACTGCAGGCACCCGCCACAATGCCTGGCTATTTTTTGTTGTAGTTGTCATTGTTGTTTAGCAGGCCCAGGCTGGGTTTGTGTATGTGCATGTGGCTGGCGCTGTAACCACTGTGCTATGAGGCACCAAGCCCTTAGGGAAGTTATTTAACTTTTCCTCATTTGTAAATACAGGAAATAATATTTTAGAAGGCTGTTTTGAAAATTGCATGGAATAGGAATAGTGCTTAGCATGTGCCTGGCACATAGCAATGCTCAATTAATAGTTTTGTTACTACAAATAATAATAAATGAATTTCACATATAAAGCACTTGTTAAAGTGCACGGCTCAGAGTGGGCATTCAGTTGACATTAGCCCTCTTCCTTCTTGCCCATGTGTCTGTCTGCCCCACCGAGGGGGCTGTGGGAGGCAGGGCAGAGGCTTGCTCCTGCTGGTGTCCCTTCTCGGGCACAAAGCTCTGCCCATCTGAAGAGCTGAATGAATGTCTGCTGTGTACGAGTGAATTTGATTGCTCTTGATGACATGGTCTCCTTCCTCAAGTAGCCAGTGAGTCATTTCTCTTCCTTTCTCCTCCTTCCTGTCTCTTCTTTGGTTCTATTTCTAACTTTCCTCAGTGGGAGGGGAAACAATGATCGTCAATGTGATTTTTAAAAATAACAGAGAGTGGTTCAGAATCCATTCTCTGGCCCACTTTCCATTGAGCACAGGACAGTGAGAGCTGGATTGTTGTGTTTCCAATCTCGCTTTTCTTTATGTGAAATGACAACTACAACAATATCCCTACTATGGGTTTTATTTGGCACCTACCACGCGCTCAGTGCCCTGACAGGCTTTACCTACTCATTACCTGCGATTCTCACACAACCGACTCAAACAGTCTTCTATCTGGGCCTCCCAGAGTACTGGGATTATAGGCATGAGGCTCTATGCCTGGCCCATATTTCTACTCTTTAAGGAAAGAGAATCTCATGTTGAGATTCTGGCTGGTGGCAGTTTTGGAAGGTTTGAATGGACAGGGAAGTGACACAAGGTAAGACATGCCTCCATTCCAGCTGGGCAGATCCTGGGAAACTGGCCCTGCTCTGGGAGCTGACCCCGGAAGTGCAGAAACAATAACTGCTGCCTATGTGGCATTTATATGCACCAGAAACTGTTTGAAGCATTTTATATATACAGTAACAATGTTCTTAATCCTCACAAAACTCTATGAAGTAGGTACAAGCATATGTTGGAGTTATAGTAGGTTTAGTTCCAGACCACTGCAATAAAGTGAATCTTGTAAGAAAGTTATGTGAATTTGTTTTGTTTCCCAGTGCATATAAAAGCCATGTTTAGCCTGGGCGTGGTGGCTCACGCCTGAAATCCTAACACTCTGGGAGGCCCAGGTGGGTGGATTGCCTGAGCTCATAGGTTCAAGACCAGCCTGAGCAAGAGCAAGTCCCTCTCTCTAAAAAATAGCCAGGCATTGTGGCGGGTACCTGTAGTCCCAGCTGCTTGGTAAGCTAAAACAAGAGAATCACTTGAGCCTAAGAGTTTGAGGTTGCTGTTAGCTGTGACGTCACAGCACTCTACCAAGGGGTGACAAACTGAGACTCTTTCTTTAAAAAAAAAAAAGGAAAGAAAAAGACTGGGTGCCCATAGCTCAATGGTTAGAGCGCTGGCCCTGTGCAGTGGGGTTGTTGGGTTCAAACCCGGCCTGGGCCTGCTAAAAAAAACAAAACAAAACATTTTTACACTATACTATAGTCTATTAAGTGTGAAATAACATTCTGTCTAAAAAACAATGTTCATACATTAATTAAAAATACTTTATTGCTAAAAAAGGCTAATGATTATATGAGCCTTTAATGAGTGGTAATCTTTTTGCTGGTGGAAGGTCTTGCCTTAATGACTGCTAACTGATCAGAGTGGAGGTTACCAAAAGTTGGGGTGGGTGTGGAAATTTCTCTTCCTTTCTCTCTCTCTCTCTCTTTTTTTTTTCCTGAACCAAGGTCTTTTACTCTGCTGCCTGGGCTAGAATGGAGTCATCAGAGCTCATCCCAACCTCTTGGGTTCAAGCGATCCTTCTGCCTCAGCCTCCCTAAGGGATGGAACCACAGTACAGACACAAAAAATGGAGTTTGCTACATTGATTGACTCTTCATTCCAGGAAAAATGTTTCTGTAGCAACCAAAGCTTCTTTCAAACTTTGCTACTGTTGTATCAACTGATCTTATGCAGTATGATAAATCCTTTGTTATGTGAATGACCTTCAAACAATCTTCACTAGGAGTAGTTTTCATTCAAGGAACCATGTTCTTTGTATAAGAAGCAAATTCTCATCTGTTCAAGTTTTTGGTTTTTTTTTTTTTTTTATTTCTTGAGACAGAGCCTCAAGCTATCACCCCGGATAGAGTGCCCTGGCGTCACTCTTCACAGCAACCTCCAATTCCTGGGCTCAAGTGAGTCTCCTGCCTCCACCTCCCAAGTAGCTGGAACTACAGGCGCCTGCCACAACACCCAGCCATTTTTTGGTTGCAGCTGTCATTATTGTGTGGCGGGCCTGGGCTGGATTTGAACCCGCCAGCTCAGGTGTATGTGGCTGGCGCCTTAGCCACTTGAGCCACAGGCACTGAGCCCTGTTCAAGTTTTATCATGAGGTTGCCGCAATGTGGCCAAATCTTCAGGCTCCACTTCTAATTCTAGTTCTCTTGTTATTTTTACCACATCTTCATTTACTTTCTCCACTAAAGTCTTGAATCCCTCAAAGTCATCCACGATCCAAAGTTTGGAATCAACTTATTCCAAACTCCTGTTAATATCGATATGTTGACCTTCCCCCATGAATCACAAATGTTCTTAATGGCATCTAGAATGGCAAAATATTTCCAGAACATTTTCAGTTTACTTTGCCCAGATCCAAATAATAAGACTTGAAAGTCAAAATTACTCCTTGATTTATGAGCTGCAGAATGGATGTTGTGTTAGCAGACATGGAAACAACACTCACCTCCTGACACATCTCTATAAAGGCTCTTGGGTAACTAGGTGCATTGTCAATGAACAACAATATTTTGAAAGGAATTTTTTTTTTCCTGAGCATTAGGGCTTAAGTGGTCAGTAAACTATACTGTAAACAGATGTGCTCTCATCTATGCTTTGTTCTTCCATTTCTAGAGCACAGGCAAAGTAGATTTAGCATAATTCTTAAGGTCCCTAGCATTTTCAGAATGGTTAATGAGCATTGGCTTCAACTTAAAATCACCAGCTGCGTTAGCCCCACTTAGTCATTTGTGAGATGGAGAATACCGGATTTGTCAGACTCTTAGGGAGAACTACTATATGTGGTCAGAAGGAATAGTCTGATAAACTGATTTAAGATGAAGAGTAAAATATTCAAAGACCTTTTTCAATGAACAGGAGATGGTGACTCATATGCTCTCCAAGGAGGGTGGCTGTGTTAAATGCAGGTTTTGTTTTGCTGAGTAAGTTTGTGCAAGTCTGAGTTGGAGCTGAATTGCTGAGGGCGTGGAGAAGCTGAGCCCTGACAGAAATATAGCTGTTATCTTTGCTTTTTTATCTCTTCTCATCTAATCTATCACCATGCCCTATAACTTTATCTCTTAAATACCTCAATGAATCTGTTCCTGATCTATCCCTGTTGCTACCACTCTATTTCAAATCCTTATGTCATCTCACTTGAACCACTGCAAACATCTTTTTTTTTTTTTGAGACAGAGTCTCACTCTGTTGCGCTGGGTGTCAGCCTAGCTCATGGTAACCTCGGTTGACTCCTTGGTTTTTTTTTTAGACAGAGCCTCAAGCTGTCACCCTGGATAGAGTGCTGTGGCATCACAGCTCACAGCAACCTCCAATTCCTGGGCTCAAGCGGGTTGACTCCTAGGTTTAAGTGATCATTCTGCCTCAGCCTCCCAAGTAGCTGGGACTATATGTGCCCGCCATCATACTCAGCTAATTTTTTTTGCAGTTTTTGGCAGGGGCTGGCTTTGAACCCACCACCTCCGGCGTATGGGGCCGGCACCCTACTCCTTTGAGCCACAGGTGCCGCTCACCAGCTAATTTTTTTTTTTAGTAGAGACAGTATCTTGCTCTTGCTCAGGCTGGTCTTGAACTCCTGAGCTCAAGCAATCCGCTTCAGCCTCCCAGAGTGGTAGGATTACAGGTACGAGCCACCACACCCTGCCTGCAGGGATCTTCTAACCATCCTTCCTGCCTTCCGCCTCTTCTTCTGCTCCATTCTGCACACAGCTGCCAGAATGATCTTTCTAAACTTCAGATCTAATGATGTTAATCCCCTTCCTCAAAGTCTTTGACTCTAACAGATAATGTTCATACCTCATAGCTTTCAGCAGAGCATTCAGAGCTCTTTCTGGCTTCATCACCTACCCATTTCCCATCTCCTACCATTCCTTAATTTACTCTGGAGTACTCACTGTCAAAAACTCTCACTTCTGCCAAAATACCTGTCCTTCCGCTTTCTGCTTGGAAAACTTTCCCTTAGAAAAGTTGTTCTCGGCTCAACAGGCTAAGGTGCCAGCCACGTACACCTGAGCTGGCGGGTTCGAATCCAGCCCGGGCCCGCCAAACAACAATGACGGCTGCAACCAAAAAATAGCCGGGCGTTGTGGCGGGCGCTTGTAGTCTCAGCTGCTTGGGAGGCGGAGGCAGAATGATCACTTAAACCTTAAACTCACCAGGAGACTCGCTTGTGCCCAGGAATTGGAGGTTGCTGTGAGCTGTGATGTCACAGCACTCTATCCAGGGTGACAGCTTGAGGCTCTGTCTCAAAAATAAAAAAGAAAAGTTGTTCTCCTTATGTCACCAAATAAGCATATCTTCAAGTGATGCTCCTGAGCTTGGTACAGATTCCACCGTGGGAATCAGTGTGCTGCCACATTTTTTTGGTTCTCCTCCTGGGCATATTACACATTGCACTTTTTTACTCCTTGGAAGTTGGGTGTGTGACTTGCATTGGCTGGTAAAATGGGAAAAGTGAAAGTGTTAAGAGCCATGGTAATTCTTTCCCTCTGTTAGCTGCTCCGTCAGTCTTTCTCCTGGAACAAGGAATATGAAGAGCAAAGCACTTAGTCAAACCTTAATGGACATATAATAGTAATGAAAATAAAATCTTGTTGCTTAAGCTGCTGAGATTTTGGGATTGCTTGTAACTGAAGAACCTGGCCTATTCTAATGGATACACTATCTCTGCTTTGATGTTTCCAGACCTATCCTCACAATGTTGCTGCCTTATCTGAACTTATGTGACACTTTTCCTCTGTTCCACTTATCTAGTACTGATAACATATCGCCTCATATTGCTAATTAGCAGTTTGCATTAGCCACCTCCGCAACTCTACTGAGGCTTCCTGAGGGTAGAAATGGTGCTCATTCCATTTTTATGTCACACAAAGTATATTATAATGGGTATAGGATTCAGATTTGTTTTGAATGAACCTTAGTTTCCTCTATAGATTTTTCTAAACTTTGTGGATAATGGGTACAATGTAGTTATTGTTCTCATTATTCACTTTCATTATCATTATAAATGGTGTTCAGTAGATACTTGTGAATAAATCAATCTTCCATGGATTGAGGTGTAGCATTGGACTTGGAATCAGAAGTTCTGGATTTAAGGCCTCGCTTTGGGGCCAGGTGTGATGACTCACACTTGTAATCCCAGCCCTCTGGGAGGCCAAGGCAGGTGCCTTCCTTGAGCTCAGGAGTTTGAGACCAGCCTGAGCTAGTGTGAGACCTGTCTTTATTTAAAAATAGAAAAACTGGCCAGGCATTGTGGGAGGTCCTTGTAGTCTCAGCTACTCAATTGGCTGAGCCAAGAGGATCGCCTGAGCCCAAGAATTTGAGGTTGCTGTGAGCTATGACACCACAGCACTTTACCCAGGGCAACAGAGTGAGACTCTGTTTCTAAATAAATAAATAAAATAAGAGGCCTTGCTTTTATCACCGGCTCTGTGACCTTGGGAAAGTCACTTATCCTTTCTGCATTTTTTGCATTCTCAACTCTAACATGTGAATTGTAAGGATTTAGAGGGGTTTTATAAAGTTTAAATGAGATAATAGGTGAGGAAACAAGCATCACACATTCTGAAACTGTAATGACACAGAAGATTGGTCTTCACATACGGACCTGTGGACATTCGTGAAGCATCCAGGGTGCGCCAGCTCACTTTCTTACATGTTTACCTTTCCAACTAGACTGTCAGATCTTTGAGATGATAAATTGTCTTGTCATTTTTTAAAAAGTTTAAATGTTAGTTTGCTTTTCCTTATATAAGAGTAATACATGACCATTGGTGAGAAATAAAAACATACAAAGAAAATAAAAGTCCCAGAAAAATTCCTGTCTCTTACTCAGATAATGCTCTCTATTAACAGTTTTTTTTTTTTTTTTGAGACAGAGTCTCACTTTGTGTTATGCCCTGGGTAGAGCGCCGTGGCATCATCGTAGCTCACAGCAACCTCAAACTCCTAGGTTTAAGTGATCCTCTTGCCTCAGCCTCCCAAGTAGCTTGACCTACAGGTGCCTGTCACCATGCATGGCTGGTTTTTCTATTTTTATTTATTTTTACTTTTTTTTTTTTGAGACAGAGTTTTACTATGTCACCCTCAGTAGAGTGCAGTGGTGTCACAGCTCCCAGCAACCTCAACGTCTTGGGCTTAAGTGATTTTCTTGGCTCAGCCTCCCAAGTAGTTGGGACTACAGGCACCTGCCACATTGCCCAGCTATTTTTTTGTTGGAGTTGTCATTGTTGTTTTAGCTGGCCCAGGTCGGGTTCGAACCTACCAGCCTCGGTATATGTGGCTGGTGTCCTACCCACTGGGCCACAGGCACCACCAGTTTTTCTATTTTTAGTACTGCAAGGTCTTGCTCTTGCTCAGGCTGGTCTGGAACTCCTGAGCTCAGACAATGCACCTGCTTAAGCCTACCAAAGTGCTAGAGTTACAGGCGTGAGCCACCGTATCCGGCCTTATCTCTATGAACCTTTTGATGTGTGTTTTTTCCCCCAGTTTTCTTCTGTACGTATATAGTTACAAAACTGATATTACATCACACATATAAGCATTGTCTGATATTAAATATTCTTACACATATAAACTCACATAACAATTCTTACATTTTAATCATTCTCCAGTTGTGGAATAGGTAAGTTGATAATGCTTTCTATTATCTAAATAAAGCTGTAACAAACATTTTTATGCATATATGTTTGTCTGATTTTCTATTTCTGTTGGAAAACATTTTAGAGGGAATATTTCTTGGTTAAAAAGTATGCTCTTGAAACTCCTAAATTGATTTCCAGAAAGGTTAAATCAAGTTCCACTCCCAAGCAAGGTGAGAGGTTATGCATCTCACTGAATCCTTATCTATCTCTAATGGGAGTTATTATTAAACATAGGGATAACACTTTTTTTTTTTGAGACAAAGTATCGCTATGTTGCCCTTGGTAGAATGCTGTGACGTCACAGCTCACAGCAATCTCAAACTCCTGGGCTTAAGCAATTCTCCTGCCTCAGCCTCCCAAGTAGCTGGGACTACAGGCGCCCACCACAACGCCCGGTTATTTTTGGTTACAGTTGTCATTGTTGCTTAGCAGGTCCGGGCCAGGCTCAAACTCACCAGCCTCCATGTATGTGGCTGGCGCCCTACTCACTGAGCTATGGGCGCCGAGCCAGGGATAAAACTTTTATATAATAATGATCAACTTGCATTTCCTCTGTGACTTGTTCATTCCTATACCCCATTTTTGTATTGGGATTTTAATTATTTTCTTATTGCTTTCTATGAGGTTTTAAACCCACTTTATACACAAACCCATTGTGCTAGTTACCAAGCACAATGCAAGGCACGTAGTAGATGCCTCCTTGAATGTGCCTTTGATTTGTAGTTAATTGCCTCGGGGACATTTTAGGAACTAAAGCAGACTTTCTAAGAGACTGACTCTTTCCTTTTTCCACCCAGGACACAGCTGGGCAGGAGAGGTACCGGACCATCACAACAGCCTATTACCGTGGGGCCATGGGCTTCATTCTGATGTATGACATCACCAATGAGGAATCCTTCAATGCCGTCCAAGACTGGTAGGACACTCATTCACTCATTTATTCAGCTCATGGAAACCAAACATGTACTGGGTCCTGTGCTGTGTACCATGTAAACCCAGGTGAATGAGCCAGGGCTTCTACCCTCTGGGAAGTCACAGGAAAGGGGAGAAGACAGATTTGTAAGCAGGCAATGAATATATCATGTGATAGGCTTAGTGATGAAGAGAGACATCCGGGCTGAAAGAACCCAACAGAAAGCTCTCTTACCCAGTTTAGGGGGTCAGGAAAGGTACCTTGGAGTTGCTAACACGTACACTGCCCTTTCTAAGATTAACAGGAGTTAGCCCAAGGGATGAATGGATAAGAATGTTCCAGAAAAAGAATACAGATGTGGAAAGGAGAGAAGGTAGGATGACACAGGTTGTGACGGGTTTTGTGTGTTGGGATAAGGAGTTTGGATCCTGTCTCATGACATTTGAATCGGAAAGCGAGGTTTTAGGAAGATTACTCTAGCTACAGTGGAAATTGAATCTACACAGCAGTTCTTTATAAAGCTTATCCCTGAGCTGGGCTGGGAGTCCCAGAGCACATCCAGTCTAAGTTCATAGAGGTTTAATATACGATGGAAATTAGTACAGCACCCCCGAGGTACAACCTCTGAGCAACTGATGTCTTCCTTGCTGGGGCATTACTCACAGGAGAAGGGAGCATGAAGGGAAGACGTATGAGAGAGAGGGGCTGGGAATCCGTGCCCCTTAGATGAGGATGGAGAAAGCTGGAGCTTTCGTTGGCTGTTCTTAAAGCAAAGAGGCTGAGCAAGCCAGGCACACAGCAGTGGTGCTGGCCAGTGCCAAGCTTCTCTCCTGCTCCCTTTTGCCCAACAACTTTGAGGATTCCCTTCTCCACAGGAGCATTTGCTATGAGTATGTGAAACTTTGTTGGCAACTTGGAGCCTTGGCAGAGTGACTTCACAGGCCGCCTGCTGCATCCCCTTGTTCCAACCAATAGTCCAGGGCGTCATTGGCCTGCCTGTCATTCAGGGGATTCTGTGGTCACCTTTTCTGCCTCTAGGTCATCTTCTTCCTCCTTTCTCCCCCTTCCTTTTGAACAACTGCTTCTTCCCTCTGCTTTCCTCTTTCTCCTTTCCTTCCTCTCTTTTCTCCTCTGCTTCCTTGTACTCTCTCCAGCCATGGTTTCCTCCCCGCCCCCTCCCTCTTTCTCCATCCTCTCTCCCATCAGGACCTTCCCGGACTGACAAGCTTCTTCTCCACGAGTCTCCACACTGCTCTCTCCCTATTGGCCTTGACCTCTTTCCTTTCTCCATCAGTCTCTGTTTATTCTGCCTCAGGAACACAGTGACTTTAACACCTGGTGACAGTTCCTCTAAGAATAACCTGAGCTTGTTGCTAATCTGGGAGCTGAGAGGGAATGGGGTGGGAGGAGGGAGGAAGATGAAAGGAATAGTAGCATGTGGAGATAAGAACAGTTGTCTCCAGTTACCTTGAGTCTGAAAACAGTACGTCCATGGCCCCACCTCCCCTCCGAGCCCCAGTGCCCAGTAGGGGCCTGGCTCTCCGTGGGCCTACAACAGATGGTGGTTAAGTGAATTTCTATCCCTTGAATGGCTTCTCACCACAGATGAGAAGGTTGATGGTGGGATCCGCAAGTCAATAATAGGTCCGGGTTGTAGTTAGGGAGTTGAGTCAGTCAGAGTAGGTTCAGGGTCAAGATCTGCCTCAGGATGAACCATTCCCTGGCTCATTCATTCATCAGACATGCCCTGACTCCTTCTTGCCCTCTGTTTCTTTGTGCTGGGTATTGACATCCCACAGATGAATAAGTTGTCTCTCCCTGTCCTCAGGGGGACTTAGATAAATTCGCCAAGTGTGAAATAGGTGACTGTGTGAATGAAATATGTGAATATGTGAATGACTAAAAGGGGAAGTGATTATTTCTATCCCATGGGGTGGTTTGGGGCAGAGTTAGGCCCATCCTCACAAAAAAGATGTCTCCACAATGTAAGAATCCTATTTTATTCCCTCTGTTGAAATTTTGTTTTTAATTGTAGAAGTAATAAACGTTCACCTTCAAAAATGTGAAAAGTAGAAACATTTGGAAAGTATTTTTGCTTTGTTTTGGTTTTTTTTTGAAAAGTATTTTTTAAAAGTTTCATAATTATCTTACATGAAAGAAACTGCTGCTGACACGCATTTCTGCAAATACTCATGACCTAAGGCTTCAGTGGAGGCTTTTGCACCACAGAGGAGGTCCGTAGAGGCTAGCTGGATCTAGGGAAGCTTCAGAAGGCTTCCTGCAAGGCATGCTGGATCAGCACTGGGCCTTGGAGGGTGGGTTAGTTGTGGGGAAGGGATTCCCACTATAGACAAAGGCACAAGCCATGAAGGAGCTTTTGGGGACTGAGTGGAAACGTTTGTGAGGTGGGAGGAAGGGTAATGAGGTTGGAGAGACAGGACGTGAATAGTCTTGAACTGGGGAATCTGGACTTGATTATATAGCTAGCAGGGGCCAGAGAAGTCACTTAAGAAAGTACACATTTAGGGGCGCAGTGATGCCTGTAATCCTAGCACTCTGGGAGGCTGAGGCAGGAGGACTGCTTGAACTCAGGAGTTTGAGACAGCTTAAGCAACAGAGCAAATTAATAGAGACTCTGTCTCTTTTAAAAATAGGAAGATTAGTCAGGCCTATAGTCCCAGCTACTTGGGAGGCTTGAGACAGGAGTTTGAGATTGCAGTGAGCTATGCTGATGCCACTGCTCTCTACCTAGGACAACAGAGTGAGACTCTAAAAAAAAAATATTGGGATAGTCAGACACATGTTTTAGAAAGAACAGTCTGTCCAGTGAGGAAAGGGGAGGTAGCTGAGATTTGCAATGAGGGCTTAGGGATCAGCATCTATGACAGCCATCAGGGGTAGGTATCTGTCTGTCTGTCCTCAGTTGAACTAATTGGTAGCAACTTGTAAGTTGCTAGTCTTATGGGAGAGAAAACATTTCTTTGAACTTCAGGGTTCTCTTTCTGACCTAGGAGGTTGTGTGTCTTAGTGTGGGCTGCTATAACCAAAATACTATAGAATGAGTGGCTTAAATGACAAATATTTATTTCTCACAGTTCTGGAGGTTGGAAGTTCAAGGTCAAGACTTCAGCATCCGCTTGAGCCCAGGAAGTGGAGGTTGCTATGAGCTATGATGCCACGGCACTCTATCCAGGGTGACAGCTTGAGGCTCTGTCTCAAAAAATAAATAAATAAATAAAAGACTTCAGCATCTCCAGTATCTGGAGATAGCACCTTCTTGTAATCTCACATGGGCAAGAAAGAGAGTGCCAGTCTCTTTCTCTTATACTAATCCCTTTATTAGGACTATATCCCCCTGACATAATTCTCTCCCCAAAGCTACACCTTCAAATACCATCACATCAAGGATTAGGCTTCAACAGGTGGATTTGGGGAAGGGGACACACATCCAGTCAATAGGCATTCAGTGTGATTAACATCTCTCTCTCGGTCTCTTTTTAGGGCTACTCAGATCAAGACCTACTCCTGGGACAACGCACAGGTTATTCTGGTGGGGAACAAGTGTGACATGGAAGAAGAGAGGGTTGTTCCCACTGAGAAGGGCCGACTTCTTGCAGAGCAGCTTGGTAAGTGTGTGACACCTGTGTACCTGTGCCCCTGGGGGTGGAGCAAACAGAGAGGACGAGTGTGTTTGTATTTGTGATATTAGGGTATGTGGTGTACCTGTATTCTGTGTGTATTGTTTGTTATTTGTATGCTGTACATATGGGCTTTATGCTTGTGAATTTTAGGTAGTTTTTCATTTATGATATGTAAATATTCTGTTATACTGAATATGTAAGAACATTTTAAATTTATGAACTTTTTTGCCATCTCCTTCCACAAAAGATTTGACGTCTTATAAAAAATCATCATAGTTCAGCAATAAAACAAAATAAGTGAGAAAATTGGAGCAAAGAGAAAGCAAGGGTGGGAAAAAAATAAAAGAGGAAACCAAGGTGACTTGAGTGTATGTGTCATAAGTTGTTGGGTACCTGCAAGAACTGGGCAAGAATATTGCCTTCGATCTTCCTAGCAACCATTGCAGAGAAGTAAACATAATCAGTTACATGATTCAGAGTACCTTTAATATAAAAATAAACCTTCTGGCTCGGCGCCTGTGGCTCAACGGGCTAAGGTGCCAGCCACGTACACCTGAGCTGGCAGGTTCGAATCCAGCCTGGGCCCGCCAAACAACAATGATGGCTGCAACCAAAAAATGGCCGGGCGTTGTGGCGGGCGCCTGTAGTTCCAGCTACTTGGGAGGCCGAGGCAAGAGACTCACTTGAGCCCGGGAATTGGAGGTTGCTGTGAGCTGTGATGCCACGGCACTCTATCCAGGGTG
>CAUYRH010164447.1:0-14032 GCA_963574655.1 Perodicticus potto | reverse complement strand
AAAAAAAAAAGAATGTTCATATGAAAAAAGAAAAAAGAAAGAAAAGAATGTTCATATGGGCTCAGCGCCTGTGGCTCCAACGACTAAGGCACCAGCCACATACACCTGAGCTGGCAAGTTCAAATCACCCCCGCCCCTGCCCACCAAACAATGACAGCTGCAACCAAAAAATAGCCGGGCATTGTGGTGGGTGCCTGTAGTCCTAGCTACTTGGGAGGCAGAGCCAGGAGAATCGCTTGAGCCCAGGAGTTGGAGGTTGCTGTGAGCTGTGATGCCATAGCACTCTATCCAGGGTGACAGCTTGAGGCTCTGTCTCAAAAAAAAAAAAAAAAAAAAAAAGAATGTTCATATTAAGGAATCTAGCCAATGAAAGATTTATAACCAATTTCAAATGGAAAGGAAGAGGCATTTGCACTGGCTCTGATCCTCCTTCTCTCTCACCTCTTCTACTTCATGAGAGGGACCCACTTCCAACTCTCTTTGGAAGTGCTCTAAACTTTCTCTTTATTTTTCATAAATAAAATTTCTCTTTGTCACACTAAAATACATGCAAATTACTTTTACTTCTATTCATGCTGCCTGTGAATTATTTTCTTTCCATTATTTTTGCTTGCATTTACCACCGGCCTCAGTTGAACTTTCTAGTTCAGCTGAGTAATCAAACCAGGTAATTGGGGACAGGGAAGCAAGATGCTTGCCCATACATATAACACCTCTTTTTAAAAGTACAAATATTATATACCAATTAAAAAAAGAATTGGAGGCCAGACATGGTGGCTCATGCCTATAATGCTAGCAATCTGGGAGGCCAGGGAGGGCAGATTACTTGAACTCAGGAGTTTGAGACCAGCCTGAGCAAGAGCAAGACCCTGTCTCTACTAAAAAGAGACAAAATTAGCCAGGCAAAGAGGTGTGTGCCTATAGTCCCACCTACTTTGCAGGCTGTGGTAGAAGGATCACTTGAGTTCAGAGGTTTAGGTTGCAGTGAGCTAGGCTGATACCACTGCCCTCTAGCTTTGGTGATAGAGAAAGACACTGTCTACAAAAAACAAAAATTGGAAGGAACTCAAAATTCCACAATCAGTTGAAGGGACCAATGTGCATGTTCATGTGGTCATTCACTAGAATATTCTATAGCAATAGTAATGAAGCACTTCTATAAACAAAACATAGAAGAATCACAAACATAATATTGAGTCAAAAATTTACAGGCAGGCTCGGAGCCTGTGGCTCAGTGGGCTAAGGTGCCAGCCACGTCCACCTGAGCTGGTGGGTTCGAATCCAGCTCAGGCCCGCCAAACAACAATGATGGCTGCAACCAAAAAATGGCCAGGCGTTGTAGCGGGCGCCTGTAGTCCCAGCTACTTGGGAGGTGGAGGCAAGAGACTTGCTTGAGCCCAGGAATTGGAGATTGCAGTGAGCTGTGATGCCACGGCACCCTATCCAGGGTGACAGCTTGAGGCTCTGTCTCAAAAAAAAAAAAAAAATTTACAGGCAAAAAGAGAATATACTCCATAATTTTACATACCATTCTAAAAAAACTTAAAATATTCTACAGTTGTAGAAATTAGGAAAGAAGAAAATGCAAAAAATTGGTGAAGCAGGAAAGTGACTCCCAGTTACTGCTAATGTTCTCTTAGTTACTCTAGTTTGGGGTCATGCAATTGTGTGCATACTATTATGATTTATTGAGCTACAGTTGTTGTTTCTATACTAGTCCCTATTAATTACATTTAAATAAAAACATTTTACTTTTAAAAGATATGGTCTCCCTTAATACTTCTTGCTTGGGCTTGAAAAATGAATGAACAATATGAAGAACCATTTTTCATCAAAAAATGTCTCACTTTTGAGGTCAGTTTTCCACATACTCTGCTCTTAGAGACATTTCCCTCAAGAAATATCCTGAGTACAAATCAACTATTAGCTGTCTCTTACCTGAACAGATCACACAGGCCGTGTTAACACGGTCACAATCTGGACCAATGAAGGTAGTCACAGGGCAATGCCACAGGGAGCGCTCAGCCCCTGAGCAGTGAAATTGGTCTTTCCAGATCCCGTTCCCTCCTTCCACAAAGAACTCTCCTTGTGGGGTAGACATGGCAACTCCACAGCTGAGCTGACGGCAAAGGACATTGGCATTGGCCATGCTCCAATAGGAGGCACAAAGTGGCCTCCAGTGTCCAGAAATATTCACCTCCACTTGTCCCTCACACTGGGAGGAACCATTTTTCATGAGCCGAACATCTGTGTACTCTAGAAGGAGAAGACAGGAAGAAATATCTCATGTTTTTCTTACCCCCAAAAGAATATGCTGGAAATTCAACTGGTGTCCTGAGTCTCACCTGAACAGATAATTTGAACAGCCCCACTGTGGTGGCAAGTCCCTCCAGGGCAGGGCACTCTTGGGCAGAACCAGAGGCCAGACTCCTTCCCCTCACACTGGAACTCTTCAGCCCAGACTCGTCCGCTGGCCTCTCTGAAGGACACGTTCCCCTGTACAGACTCAGCCTTGCCGCACCCCAGCTCTGCACAGATTACCTGGGCGGTGAGGAACGTGAAGTTCCCATCAGAAACTGGAATCCAATCTCCTTCAGAATTCACTTCCACTTGCCCTGAGCAGGGTCCCTCTCCTCCAACCAGATGCACAAATCCTAATGAAAAAATAATAAACACATGGTTTCTCATTCTATTTTTCTGATAATTTTTCATGACAAAAAAATTCCAAGAATTTCTTACGTAATGTAGTGGAGAAGAAGTTGTAATCAGATGAGTCTAGATACTGAGAAAGCTCAGAGTCAAAGAGTTTGGGAGAAAGAGGCACTCATGGTCCTAGCCATCTACATTGAACCCCTAGAATTCCTTAATGAACCAGGAAAAGAGTGAGTTTTCAGTGAAATAAGAAGGAAGTTGAGTTTGCTGATCAGTTCACACTAGGGATTTTTCTTCTGAGATATAAGAGTCTTAGAAAATGCTAAGGTGGCTCAGTACTCATAGCTCAGTGGTTATGGTGCCAGGCACATACACTGGGGCTGGCAGGTTCAAACCCAACCAGGGCCTGCTAAACAACAATGACAACTGCAACAAAAAATAGCTGGACATTGTGGTAGGCACCTGTAGTCCTAGCTACTTGGGAGGCTGAGGGAAGAGAATCACTTAAGTCCAAGAATTTGAGGTTGCTGTGAGCTATAATGCCACAGCACTCTACCAAGGGTGACTTAGTGAGACTGTCTCAAAAAAAAAAAAAGAAAGAAAAGAAAAGAAAATGTTAAGGATGTTAATTATTATGCTAACTATATGCTAAATATATTTTCTTCTATTTTTTGGATTTACCAGATAAGGTGGTGTACTGCACAACAAGGTGAGTAACAGGAAGAAAGCAGACCACAGATCTTTCATGATTTGTAAAAGGGTTCCAAATGGCCAGAACCCAGTATGAATGAAAGACATAAATATAGGGGGAAACACTTGCTAAGAAAATTTTAGCACATTTCATCACCCTCTTCTCCCCACATTCACCATTTAAGTCTACCATCTCTTTCCCAATTCTCCTTCTTCAGCAAGGAAAAAAAAAATCTTAAAAATAGAGGGTCTTTATCCAACAAATGCAATCAATGTAACCTGGTTCTTTGTACCCTCATTGAATCCCCAACAATAAAAGAAAATAATAATTAAGCCATTAAAATACTAAAAGAAAACATTGGAAGTTTTTTAAAAAAATACAAATGGATGGAAAGGAGAAAAGAAATGTGAAGCAACTGCCATGTAATTCAAGTATAGGTGCATTGTGTGGCAGGTAGAGGTAGGATTTCTGGAAGTCTCTTTGTTGTTGAAATTATTAAGATAATGGAGAATTTATTAAGAATAATAAAGAGAACAAGTGAACTGGAGTTTACATTTTAAAGACCATCTAGATTGTAGTACAGAATAAGGAATTTTGGTCAACAATCAAAGAAAGAATAAGAGCCACCGATCAGTTAGAAGTATAATATAGATGCTCTTACATACAAATAAACCTATCATAAGTTTAAAATATCATAAGTCAAGAATGCATTTAACACACCTAACCTATCAAACATCATAACTTAGCCTAGCCTGCCCTGAATGTGCTTCAGCAACTTCAGAACTGGCACTTCCTTCCTCACTACTGATCTTCACATTATGAATATTATGATGCTTTCAAAATGTTAAAACCACTCATGACTTGCTATAAGCATTTGCCTATACATTACATCAGAAGCATGCTCTTTTAGTCCATCAAAAGTATTTTTTTTTTGTCTTAGCCCAGATAGTCAGTAGACTAAGCAGTATGCACTTCTGTATCTGGTCTTCTACCCACATGAAATTTTTCCGTATCATCAATTGGCCCCGCTCTTCTTAATGACAGTGGATTTAACTACTGCTGATGATTTCACTGCATCACCAATTCACTTCCTATTTTGTGAGATGGTTGAGATCATGGATTGCAGAAGTCCTAAATCACATACAGTGGCTGTTACTGGCTTGCTGCCCTCATGCTGGGAAATTATCTTTTCTCAAGAGCAATTTCCTGCCGCTTCTTTTCACCAGAAGCAGGACAAACAGAAGGTTATTTTGTGACCTGATGGGACGTAAAAACGCAAAGTAGTATGAAAAGCACACTAGCAACATGATACCTTACAGAGTATTGGTTGTTCACCCTCATAATCACAGGCTGACTGGGAGCTCTGGTTCACTGCCTCTCCCCAGCAGCACCAGAGAGTATTGTGTGGCATGTAGACAACCAATAGAAATGGCAAAAGGTCAGAATTCAAAATTCAAAACATATCCATTTGAACCATTATAAAGTCAAAAAATCGAAAGTCAAACCACTGTGAGGGACTGTCCGTATTACATTGACTGTTTGATTTCAAAAAATTTAAGAAGTAGAAATGTTTTTTGTTATGTTAATGAATTGTATCAAGATAAAGTCAGGGCTTTCAGTGTACCCATCACCAGAAGAGTGAACTTTGTATTCAATAGGTAGATTTTTATCCATCGCCCCCTGCAACACTCCCCACTTCTTAGTTTCCAATGTCAATTACTGTTCATTATGACCACATACATGTATATCTTTCATTCAGCCCCCACCTATAAGGAACAACATATGGTATCTGTTTCTCCATTCCTGAGATACTTCACTAAGGATAATTGTCTCAAGTTCCATCCAAGCTACTTCAAACATTATAAAATCTCTTCATACTGTGTGTTACCCTTGACAAATAATTAGTGTTCATCTTTGTCTTTCCTTATTTTTGTTGGTTTGAATCCAAACACTTTATGGCTGAGTGATACTCCATGGTACATATTGATATATACCACATTCTCCTTACCCGCTCAGTGGTTGATGGACACTTACATTGATTCTGTATTTTTGCTAATGTGAGTTGTGCTGCAATAAATGCTCAGGGACAAGTGTCTTTTTTATAAAATGACTCCTTTTCCTTTGGGTCGGTACCAAGTAATCAGACTACTGGATCAAATGGTAGGTCTCCTTTCAGTTTTTTGAGGAATCTCCATCATGCTCTCCAGAGTGGTTGTACAAGTTTACATTCCACCAACAAGTATGTAGCATTCCCTTTTCACCACAACTGCACCAATGTTATTGTTTGCTCACGTTTTTTTAATTTTATTTATATATATATTTTTTGAGACAGAGCCTCAAGCTGTCACCCTGGGTAGAGAGTGCCATGGCATCACAGCTCAC
Organism: Perodicticus potto; assembly: GCA_963574655.1. Lineage (NCBI taxonomy): Eukaryota > Metazoa > Chordata > Mammalia > Primates > Lorisidae > Perodicticus > Perodicticus potto. The sequence continues at coordinate 8,307 of CAUYRH010164447.1, read as the reverse complement.
AGCAGCCTCCAACTCCTGGGCTTAAGCAATTCTCTTGACTCAGCCTCCAATGTAGCTGGGGCTACAGGCACCCGCCACAATGCCTGGCTATATATTTTTTTTTGATTGTAGTTGTCATTGTTGTTTGTCAGGCCCAGGCTGGATTTAAACCCACCACCTCTGGTGTATGTAGCTGACACCTTAGCCACTTGAGCTACGGATACCAAGACCTCAATTTTGTTTTAGAAAACTCCAGTCTATTTAAATTTTTTCAAAACATAAAAAGGAAACACTCTGAATGCTTTTTTTGAAGCCACAAAATATTGATAAGAAACTTAATGTAGATAACTCACCAAAAGGAAACATTATATCATTCTCTCTTATGGAAATTATCCAGAAATAAAGTATGGGCAAACATAGTAGAAGAATAAAAGTGGGATAAAAGAATGCTAGAATAATTTGATATTGAAACTGATATTGATTTAAAATAGCACTTTAATAGGGCAAGGAAAATTTCTAATCATTGATTCAAATGATGCCAAATAAGGCTTTTGATAAAATTCAAATTAAGATAAAGTGTTCTATAAATGTCTGTTAAGTCCATTTGTTCTATGGTCTTGTTTAAGTCTGTTATTTCTTAGTTTAGTTTCTGCTTAGAGGATCTGGCCAGTACTGCCAATGATGTGTTAAAATCTCCAACTATTACAGTGTGGGAAGATATATTGTTCAGATCAGGTAGGGTTTGTTTTATTCATCGAGGAGCATTCAGATAGGGTGCATAGATGTCAACTATTGAAATCTTTTCATATTGTGTGTTTTCTTTGACCAGTAAGTAGTGTTCATCTTTGTCTTTCCTTATTTTTGTTGGGTTGAATCCAATTGTATCTGCATACAAGATTAAAACACTACTGCAATTTTTGTTCTCAGTAGTAGAACATTGCAATTGTTTGCTTACTTTAAATAATGGCAATTCTAACAGAAATAAGTGGGTATTTCATTGTGGTTTTAATTTGCATTTCCCTGGTGATTAGCAATGTTGATCATTTTTTTTCATATGTTTGTTGTCCATTTGTCTATCTTCTTTTGACAAGAGTTTGTTTGTGTCTTTTGCCTAATGTTTGATGGGGTTATTTGATTTTTTTTCTTACTGACTTATTCAAATTCTGTGTAGATTCTGGATATCAACCCTTTGTTTGATTTACCATATGTGAATATTTTCTCCCATTCTTTAGGTTATCTATTTACTCTGTTCATTATTTGCTTTGTGGTACAGAAACTTGTTAGTTTAATTATGCTCCATCTGTTTATTTTTATTGTTTCTGTATTTGCTCTGCAGGTCTTATAAATCCCTTGCCTAGGCCATGGAAATTTTTTTTTTTTTTTTTGAGACAGAGCCTCAAACTGTCACCCTGGATAGAGTGCCGTGGCATGACAGCTCACAGCAACCTCCAATTCCAGGCTCAAGTGAGTCCCTTGCCTCCGCCTCCCAAGTAGCTGGTACTACAGGCTCCCGCCACAGTGCCCGGCCATCTTTTTATTGCAGCCATCATTGTTGTTTGGCGGGCCCGGGCTGGATTGGAACCTGCCAGCTCAGGTGTACGTGGCTGGCACCTTAGCCCGTTGAGCCACAGGCGCTGAGCCGACCATGGAAATTTTAAACCAAAGTAGACAGACCAAATAAAAAACACTGATAATTTAATTATCTAAGGAATGTATTTTGAAGAGAATGAAAGGTGACAATGAGAAAGTTTTAAAATGTCATAAAGTACAATTCCCTGGTTTCTGAGTATGCTCATGATAACTTATGCATGTGTTAGAGTGCTTTCTGGCTAAGGACTGTGACTGACTGGGTCTGAAAATGTTGAGACATATAGAACTTAAAATTTTCATTACAAATGTTCTAACAGGGGGTGGAGCAAGATGGCTGACTGGAAGCAGCTTCCGAAAAAGGCTCCTGTCCAAAAGGGAAGATAACCTCCAGAAACTGGGCAATTAAACTGAATACTGGGAGCCCAGATGAGAGAGAGAAGTGATTTCTGCGGATCACCTCTGCTGAGACTGGCTGTGACCCCAAGAAAGCAAACTTCAGGTACAAAATTCATCTGAAAGGAAGAGTGCCCATCTCCTCCCCCAAGAAAGCTCTGAGTTTCTTGCTTTTCTGTTTTCTTTCTTTTTATTCTCCTCTTTTGCTCCTACAAGTTTTCTACAGACAAGCGGTGAACTGTGGACCTCTTGTCCCACCCCACAGAAGAGTGCTATGGGAAGTGAGGTGTGCTTCCCCTGAGCACCCCAGTGTGACTCTGAAAACTCTATTGCTAGGCAGAAAAACTGAACTAAAGTTTTCCCCACCATTCTGAACTTACTGTACACCCTTCCCACCTTACCTGACGAACCAGAAGCCTAACCCCTGCTGAGACTGAGGGAGGAGGTCCCCTGAGCAGCGCCCCCACCTCTGCCTGCCGGAACAAGCACCCCACCAGGAAAAGACTACAGGGGGGCCCTCCCCACCCCGCAGTGAGCCTCCCTCCCATCCAGCCAGGGAAGCTGCAGGCAAGTGCCTGGCCCTGCGCTCCGAGCTCACCGGGCTTCGGCAGGCCCGCCATCTACTAGAAACTCTCAGCAACCACCAAGCCTCCGCAGGTCTGCCCCCAAACTACTCTGCTGGCGAACACATGGGCCTCCACCTGGCACCCACAGGGCACCCACAGGCCAGCCCCTGGTCACTAAATCCCCTGGCGACCAAGCAGCTCTGCGCCCAAGCTTGTAGGGCTTCTGCAGGCCTGCCTTCTGCCAGGAACTCTGCCTGCAACCACCAGGCTTCTGCAGGGTGGCCCATGGCCAGAAATGCCCCGGGCAACTGCCTGGCCCTAAGCCCGTGCTTGCCGGGCTTCCGAGGTCCGCCATCTGCTAGAGACTCTGCTGGCGACTGCCAGGCCTCTGCAGGTCTGCCCCCAGCCAGGAACTCCCCCGGTGACCATGCAGGCCTCTACCTGGCACCCGCAGGGCCCCTGTAGGCCCGCTCCTGGCGAGTAAATCCCCTGGTGACCGTCTGGCCCTGCGCCTGAGCTTACAGGGCTTCAGAAGGCCTGCCTTGTGCCAGTAACTTCAACTGCAATCACCAGGCCTCTGCAGGCCCACCTTGGGCAAGGAACTCCCCCGGCGACAGCTGGCCCTACGCCCCATGCTTGCCAGACTTCTGCAGGTCCGCCCTCTGCTACAGACTCTGCTGGCAACTTCCAGGCCTCTGCAGGTCTGCCCCTGGCCAGGAACTCCCCTGGCGATTGCACGGGCCTCCACCTGGCATGCGCAGGGCCCCTGCAGGTCTGCCCCTGATCAGGGACAGTACTGGTGATTGCGCAGGCCTCCACCTGGCACCCATGGGGCCTCTGCAGGCCAGCCTCTGCCAGGGACTCCGCTGTTGAATGCCAGGCCTCTGCAGGCCTACCCCCAGCCAGGAACTCCCCCGGCGACCACCTGGCCCTGCATCCCACACTTGCTGGGCTTCTGTAGGTCTGCTCTCTGCCAGGGACTCCTCCCGTGACCGCCAGGCCCCCAACCAGGGTCACTCCCGGCAACTGCGCGGGCCTTCACCTGGCACCCACGGGGCCTCCACACTTTAGCAATTGTAAATTGGGCAGCGACAAACAGCCTTGTACAAATGTCTTTATAATGAAAATTTTTTTTTCCTTCTGGATAGATGCCCAGCAATGGGATTGCAGGATCAAACAGGAGGTCTAGATTGAGTTCTTTGAGCTTTCTCCATACTTCCTTCCAAAAAGGTACTGCTTTGGGACTCATTTCTGGCCTTAAGAAGTGTAAAAGAATAACTTTCTGTTGTTTTAAGCCACTAAGTCGGTGACCATTTGTTAAGAAGTCACATAAAACAACAAAACATGAAAAACTAGTGAAAGAAAATGCCAAAATTATATAGTAGCTTGTACTAATCTAAACCTTCCACCAAAAACAACTGTTAAAAACATCTGTGTATAAATTGAAAGTCCAAGACCCCAAAGACAAAAAAAAACAACAAAGAAGGTAGCCCTGAGTTCTGCATAAAATGTCCACTTGAAAAATTTTCTGACTCTAACTGAACATTTGTGGAGTCAGTATCCAAGAAAATAATTAAAGCCTTATCTGGGAGCTTTCACATTTCCACAACACTAGACAGAAAAATTAGAGTTCATGGCTGGGGAAAAGGTGTGCCAAAAAGACAAAAAAAGATCTCTCAAAGTCCTGCAGCTTTGTTTAATAGGACTAGACAAGACCTAGAATAAATGATATTCTAGATCTTCCCTGACAAAACTGAAAAACAAGCATTTAAGGGATCAAAGTCATATTCGAGCAATGTAGCAACCACTCAAACCTAACTACAAAACTCCGGAAAAAAATTAAGACATTGTAAACATGTAATGATCCAATAACACTCAGCAGTCAATGAAAAAATAATAGACACTCCATAGAGGAAAATGTGACCATTTTTAAAAAGTGATCATTCTCCTCCCTCACTTGCAAGGAAAAGACCCATTCCACTCTTTCAAATGTAAAAGTAAAAATAAAATAATAAAAACTAAACTAAAATATAAAATGCTATCATTACAAACAGATCCAGAAAACCCAGAAAGGATTGAATTATAACAAAATGTTATTAAACCCCTAATATAAACATACTTAAAGATTTTAAGGAAATATAAAAATAGAACAGGAAAACATAACCAAATGGAACTAACAAAACTAAAATATGTAATATTTAGAATGAAAAATTATCTGGATTAGTTTAATAGAAGATTGCATAATGCAGAATTAAAGAATTGGGAAGTTAAATACATAACAATAAAAACTGTCTAAACTGAAGCATACAAACAAAAGGCAGAAAATTATAAACAGAAACAATGATAAGTGCAGTAACATTAGGGCTACTATTGACTTGCTAACAATGTATCAAAAGGAGGATCATTTTCTTTGGGTGATACTCCATCATCAAGCCATGCTGATATCCATTTTTAGATGTCAGTAGCAAAGGTATCAATGATTGGACGTTCTCAATAGTTCAAGTTTTACTTCATCAAAACCTTTTGGAAAAACATTATAATTTGAATTTTTTTTCTCTTCCTTTTTAATTCATCATTGCTATAGAGGCTATAATCCTTCAGCGATTATACAAGTGACTCTACTACTGTATTTTATTTAAGTATCATACCCTATAATCTTCTCCTTTAATGTCTGTGCTATTCAAAATGTGGCAAATTTCTTTTTTTGTTGTTGTGGGCTATGATGCCACAGCACTCTACCCAGGACACAGCTTGACGCTCTGTCTCAAAAAAAAAAAAAAGTATCCTTGTAAGAGAGAGCCAGAGAGATTTAAAGATGCTAACATTGAAAAATGAAGAGAAGTTAGCCATGAACCAGCCACCACCAGAAGCTGAATGAGGCAAGAACCACAGCCTCCAAAGGGAGTGATGTTTGTGACACCTTGATTTCAGGCCTGTGATACTACTTTGTTTTTTTAGAGACAGAGTCTCAATTTGTCACCCTCGGTAGAGTGCTGTAGTATCACAGCTCACAGCAACCTCCAGCTCTTGGGCTTAGGTGATTCTCTTGCCTTACCCTCCCAAGTAGCTGGGACTACAGGCACCCACCAAAATGCTCAGATATTTTTGTTGTTGTTGTTGCAGTTTGGCCAGGTGGGGTTGGAACCCCCCACTCTTGGTATATGGGGTCAGCACCGTATTCACAGAGCCACAAGCACCGCCCAGAATGTGGTCAATTTCAGTAATGTCCACATTGCTGGTTCTGCTCCAGTGTCTTCTACTTCATCTTCTTCTTCCTCTGCAGATGACTCCACAAGTTCTTCCAGTTCCTTGTTGGTTTATACTCCTGGTGACATCAATATGTTCTTCCACATCTTCATCAAGCATGTTGACAAACACTTCACTAACTTGAGTTACTGTGTGAACAATATTTTAAAACTTCTCCATCTATCCCAGGAAAGGTTTTAAAACTAAACAAATCTCTATCCATGAGTTAATTCTTCTAGCAGGCATGTGCAATTCCAGATTTTAATTCAACATTCAATGTTATCATGTCAGCAATAATGAGTGAGTTCCCACACAGTATTGTGTCCAGAGTAAGGGTCTACATCAATTGCTGATCAAATACAAATCTGGTGTATGTGGTCTTGACAAAATTGTGCATTCTTGACACAGTGAAAATGATGTCATATTCTAGATACTGAACTGTAAAAAATACATCTCAACAATCACAACCTTGAGAGAGAAGTCTCTGAAAAAATAATTATGACCATCTCAAATATATTTTTAACCAAGTGTTCATTCACCACATCCAAAGTCAATGTCCACTAATCATTCCCAGAGATTGATAATTTCTATTGCAAATTGCATCATAGTCACCCCATTCTTCCCTGTAACCTTGTGGTATAAGCCAACTTCCAGTATGTATAATCAGGACCACAATAAATCACCAATTAGGGACATGAAATGCAGTACAGCCCACGTATTTTACTCTAATGGATTTATAACATTCTGTGTAGTCAAAATGCCTCTTTTTTTTTTTTTTTTTTTTTTTTGCAGAACAAGGGTGTAAATTTTATATTTCATAATCCGTGTGGTTCTAAGACATTTACAAAATGTTTTATTAAATGCTAAGGATAGATTTATTGTGCTCTCCTAAAATATTGAGAAAATGCTTTCTCCCCATGAATTATATGTAGATGGTATTTGTAATAGAAAATGTTTCTTTAATTTTTTAGATGAATCATAAAAATCTTGACCAATTTTGGTCATTTGTTAATTAAAAGTGTATTTCAGTGAACAAATATTCAATATAAGTAATACAATTGGGCAAAGATGAGCTTACAGACCAGAGACACCAGCAGCCAGACTGTCTCTGAAAGAAAGAAAAGTTTTAAGTGAAAAAAAAAACCAAACAAACAAACAAATAATCATAGAATGGGTATAATTCCAAGGGGGAAATGTCTGAACCCACAAGAGATTTCACAGAAAGAAACTCCAGACAAAGAACAGCAAGGAGCAAGATATCAGCAGAAGACAATCCCAGAGAGAGTTCTACCCCAGGGAAAATGGTCATTGGAGCAGTTTGCTTCTCTCTCCCCCACATCTCTGACAGTGGGAAGGCTTCCAAGTTGTTGGAGAGACTTTCTGCCCACATGAGCCCAGAGACTGCTGCCACTAAAGAGGTGGAAGCCAATTGCTTGTGGATGAGGATCTCAGCTTCCCTGGGGCACTTCCTACCCTGAAGACCTGAGCAAAGAAGGCAGGCACCATATTGTTTCTCCACTCACCATGTGCCTTTGTCCTCCCCAGGGATCTTCAACTCCTCAGATTTCACCCTGCTCACTTCCACACAAATATTTCCCAACCGCTACCCAGACTACAGGATCCACAGGGTTGCAACAGGTTCCAGGTGATTTCCATGCATCCAGAGTCTGCACATTGTGGACAGATGCCTTCCCAACAAGACTGCTAGGTTTCTTCTATACATACTCTTTTCGGATCCTTCCCTCTCCCACCCATAGCTACTGAGAGAGACAGTTAATCTACATCACTGAGATTTCCTCAGTGGGATTCAAGCCTTTTCTCTTGGGGTCCCTGCAGTGACTGAGGTATGTAAGACTATGAGCTCTCTGCTTTCCAGCTTGCCCTGGTGCTGTGTACTTGGCTGCTCCATCAGACCCAGGCATGCCAAAGGACAGGGTTAGCAAACTTACTCATGCATCCTGTGTTGAGTCAGGACGGGCACACTTCTCCCTGACATGGTCTGGAATTAACCAATTGGATCTAGGAGGTGAGAGAGCCCTTGTGGGCAGATTAATGGGGAGAATGAAATGTGGGTCAAAGCTGTAACCTGTTCACAGGAAACTCCAACACCTGTGGGAGGGCCGTATTCTCAGCATGGGCTGGAATCCTGTGCAGAGAACCTCCTGGCCCACAGCACAGTCACAGCTGTGGCCTGGGCTAACACTACTAGTGGTTGCTTGTGGGGAGACTGTGGAGCAAGGGATGGAAAAGAGGAAGGCCCATGGAAGATTTATAGTCTGTGGCTCAGCGCCTGTGGCTCAACAGGCTAAGGCGCTAGCCACGTACACCTGAGCTGGAGGGTTCGAATCCAGCCCTGGCCGGCCAAACAACAATGATGGCTGCAACCAAAAATTGGCCGGGCGTTGTGGTGGGCGCCTGTGGTCCCAGCTACTTGGGAGGCGGAGACAAGAGACTCGCTTGAGCCCAGGAATTGGAGATTTTGAGCTATGATGCCACGGCACTCTATCCAGGGTGATAGCTTGAGGCTCTGACT
>CAUYRH010164445.1:0-16147 GCA_963574655.1 Perodicticus potto | reverse complement strand
TTCTAATGTGCAGCAGAGAAGAAGGGTTGGACATGCCTAAAGGACACAGAACTGGAATTTCACTGAATTTACTAAATAGATTGTATCACTTGTTTGACAGTACTTGCTAATAATTTTATCTAATAAATGTTTACTTACATAAAAAAAAAAAATTATTTATTTAGTTATTTATTTTTGAGACAGAGTCTCACTCTTTTGCCATGGGTAGAGTGCCACGGTGTCATAGCTCACAGTAACCTCAAACTCTTGGGTTCAACAGATCCTCTTGCCTCAGTCTCCCTAGTAGCTGGGATTATAGCCACCCACCATGATGCCTGGCTAGTTTTTCTATTTTTAGTAGAAACAGACTCTCACTCTTGCTCGGGCTGGTCTTGAACTCCTGAGCTCAAGGGATCCTCCTGTCTTGGCCTCCCAGACTGCTAGGATTACAGGAGTGAGCAACCACATTGGGTCAGTTATCTTAATTATTAAGAAAGGGCCCAGTTGGTTGGGTTCACAGGAAGACTGAAGGTCCAGCAATGCCCACCAAAGGCCCCAGCACTGCCATCAGAAGGGGACTCCACAGTTTAACTGGCATAAGTTATGGAGTATCAGTTGGCTTTGATAATAAGTCAGTGCAGTAGGTTAAATAGCGTCCTCCCAAATTTACGTAGTCTGGACCCTCAGGATATGACCTTATTTGAAAACACGGTCTTTGCAGATGTAATTAATTAAATATCTTGAGATGAAATCATTTTGCTTTTAGAGTACCCCTAAATCAAATGACTGGTGTCCTTGGAAGAAGAGGAGAAAGCACAGAGAAATGAGGGGAGGGTCACGTGAAGACAGAGGCTGAGACTGAGAGTGGAGGTAAGCTGTCCTAAGCCAAGAAACATGTGTACTAAAGTTTAATAGGAAGGAAGGAGCCCGTCCTAGAGCCTTTGAGGGAGTATAGCCCTGCTGACACCTTGACTTTGGACTTCTAAATTCCAGAACTGTGAAAGAATAAAATTTTGTTTATTTAAGCCATCTAGTTTGTGGTAATTTGCTCTGACAGTCCTAGGGAACTAATACAATCATTCTCTTGTTTTTGACCTGAACATTCTGGCTGTGTCTTGCATTTGCTGTAAAGTTTGATGCATGATCCTTTGAACAGCAAATGCTAATGTCCTGAATGAACTCCTGCTACCTGAAGAGGGATTTGAGGAAGAAGGGAACAACCTCCCATGGCAACCACGCAAAAACACTGCCTGGAAGATTAAGACCAGATTTCCTAGTGTGTCCTTAACTACTTGCCATGTTCTGACCAGCCCAATCTTTCTAGGGTCAGCTTAGTCAGATTAGGATTCACCCTACACCTCCTCCAGGAAGCACTCCCTAATCCATCCTATATTAGTAAGGATACATTTGGTTGGAAGTTCAAAAATAACCAACTGACTGACTTAAACAATGAAGGAACTTACTGTCTGGCATGCCTGAAAAGACAAGAATAAGAATGGTGTTAGGTAAGCAATATTCTGGTGGTTCAGAGATTGTTTTGCCTCCTCATTCACTTACTGCAGTTAGCCTCAGGGGAGGGCTGACTCACCTTAGGGTAACAAAACAGCTTTCAGCAACTCCTGGTGCTTCTTCCTTCCTGTCCAACTCAAATACTCACCCTATCCTCTTTCCTCCCAGCATTCTCAGCGGAGGACTTAATCTTCACTCTGATTGGTTCAGCTTGGGGTGAACCTGAGCCAATCACCATGGCCAGAGGCATAATGTGCACTGACTGGCCAATCTGGGTCATGTGTTCAACATCTGGCCCTGGGAGAGAGAATCTACTTCCCCAGAACCTCGAGGCTCCCCAGATAGGTGGAAGCAGCGGCTTTGGGAAAGAGAGCGGGAGGAATGAATGGATGCTGAGAGATAACCATCAAATGCCCATTGCACTCACCGCCTCTTCTATATGCCTAAATCACTTGTCAGCACTTCTATTAAGGCACTGGCTTGTATTGTTATGTGTTGTATTTTATTCACGTACCTTCCTCTGAAAACTGCCAGTTACGTGAGTCCAGAAACTGTGCCTTTAGGTCCCAAGTTAACCTTTCTCATTGTTGGTGCTCAATAAAGTTTTGTTGAAGTGAATTACATTAAAAAAAAAAAAGTTGTTTTCAGGCTTTCAGATTCCCAAAGGATCCTGTTACTTTGTTTTCCGCGTGTTGGTTAATCCCTTCTCCAGTAAGCAAGGCTAATCACAGGCGGCAGAAAGGCTCTCACGTGCTGTAACCTGATACATTTAGAACATTTTAGTCATTTAAAAATGAAGTCAAATGTCCCCTGCATTTTTCATGCGTGAATGTGTGCATAGTTATAAATAGAAAGGGAAAAACACTGGGCTATGTGGACTCAGTTGTCAGGGGACTTAGATTCGGACCCCCAAATATAGCCGGCTGACAATTTGCCTCAGGCATGTTTTTTCCACACAGTTCATTTCATACATTCACACATTCTGAGCAACCATCCTGAATATTTGTCCAACAGTGTATTTTTTCTACTTTGTCTTTTGGCCAAATATGTGGCTTTTTCTTTAAAAAGAGATGAGAATCTCAGGCACAGATAAATATATACCCCGGTGCTTGGCTATAACATGATTCTGTATAGGCGATTCTGTCTCCTGTCCGTGGGAGTGCTGTAACTTTGGAAGCCCCCGGAAGGCCTCTGTCTCACATGTTTTCTCCCATAGCTTGAGCCAATGGCAGGAACCCTGAGGAGAATGTCAGGGAGTGGAAAACAGATGTAGTTTTCTGTTAAATAGACAGAAAGGGAAGCTCAGGGAGGGGTTTCTCAACAGAGTGGAGCTCTGGAAAGCCTTCACTTTGGGTCTGACTGGACCACCACAATGTTACCATCGGTCCCGGAAGTTTCCCAGCCAGGATTATCACACTGTTGTTCTGCCTATGTTTCTCTCCCTTCCTCTTCTCATCTCCACACCCCACCCAGGTTCCAAAGTCCAGCCTCACTGCCGGATTTGACACGTCTGTTTATAGACACAGGCATTTTCCAGTGGATGGCTGGTCCATGTCTGAAATGTCAGCTGGATCTCAGAGTTTGAGAACAGAACAGGCTTTCCCATGGGTACCATGTAATTAGGGTTTGGGTTAGCTTCTACAAGGGAACAGACCAGATTGGCTTCTTCATTTAGCCCTTGACCTTTGGCTCTTGTAATGTAATTAATGAGGGTTTAGATTCCCAGGCTATACCACGGAAACCTATGTAATCCAGATGTGCTAATGATGTCCTGGGTGAGGGTTTGGGTTTCTACAAGGGAACAGACCTGACTGGCTTCTCCATTTAGCCCTTGACCCTCAGCTCTTCCCTCTTCTTGCTTCCTCAGATGCAAATAGGATGGATGCCTGGAGACGAGTCACCATTTGAGCACCGGGGGAGCAAAAGCCATTGAGTAACTACGACCACTAAATCTCTTCAAGAAGTAAAAAGAAAAGAGAAACCTGTTTAAACAATCCACTACAGGCAGCTCTCTGCCTGATGTGGGGGAGCATAGCTCTAAATTGATTCGGGATAGCTCTTTCCACAGGTCCAGATGTATTTACCCTGATTTTAAACGGCTGGGGTCTGAGGTATCCTGATCTCACAGAGGCCACTGATTAGCTCTGCTACTCCTAGCTTCCTCCCTTGTGAGGCTTGGTTGGGAGGTTGGGCTGGGAAGAAGGAACCATGGAAACACCTGATAGGTTAATTAGGAGTTTGGAAGGAAGGGCAGGAGAAGTTCTCAAGGGCCATGTTTGTGTTTTGAAATAGGCACAGAAACTAAAACTGCTTCAGAAGAGAGGCTGTCCTCTCTCTCAGCTCTGGGGCAATCCTAGCTCACTTGGCCATGCATGCTTTACTAGCAGTTTTCTTTCTGCCAGGAATTTGGAGCATTCAGATTCCACACCAGCCCTCACTGAGCCAGGCCCCATCTACCTGCTACTCAGGTGGGAGGTACCCTGACCTTTGGTGGCTTCAGCCAGGGCCACAGGCTGGTTCTCAGCAGGACTCCATGGGTAGCAAACAGAGCCCAGAGGCTTAAAGGGCAGGCCCAGATCTGTTCTGAGAGGCTGCAGCACAGTCTGGAGCCCACCGTGACATTTGTCAATGTGGTGGCAGCAGTTCTGAGAATTGTGTGCCTTATTTTGATCACATAGTTTCATCTTTCAGCAGCGTAGGATTTTGCAACAAAAGACAGGGGCTTTGCTCTGGACCAAAGATGCTACAGTGGTGGAGAAAGGAGCGAGAGACAAGAAGAGATCTATAGTCAGGAACAATCTTATTACTATGGTTACTTTCAATAAGTCTAATAATAGAGTCACTATCATACCTTTTTTCTAGAGCATTGTCACCTATATTGATTCATTTAATTCCCACACTATCCCTCTAAAGTAAGACAGCTGGGACATTATGTGTTCATTTAAATGCTTTTAAAGAAACTGAGACTCAGAAAGCATCACTGACTCCATAGGATCACATGGAAAATCAGATGTGAACTCAAACTAAAAGTAACACAGTATTACTCTCTGAAGAGGTGGTTTACCAGCATAGGGACTATTTACTGAAGTGTGCAGAGGGTTGAGGGATCCCAAGAAGGGGTGGTAAAGCCTCTGAGGCCTTCAAGGAGCAGAGAGGGAGTCGTTTCTGAACCCTAGAGCTGTGGCTGTAGGGACCCATCAGGAGATGGGAAATACAGCCATGGCAAACCCAAGGAATGAAAACCCCACCCTCTTTCCTCCCAGCCCCTCCCATTTCCTGCTGGTGCCTCCCATTGGCCAAACCCAACCAGAAGGCAGAGAGCAAACAGGCCCACTGCACGGTCTGTGAGGTCAGCTTCCCGCTGCTGAGAGCCAGTGGACGAGAATGCAGAGCAGACCCAAGGGGAAAATGGAAAATATACAGCTCCAAGCTGCTGTGAGCTGATTATATGGCAGAAACTATACTGGGGACCTATGTGGTGGTTTCATGCCGTTCTTGCACAGTCCTGTGTAGTAGAAATGAAACTTCAGATTGCCAATTATAAGAAAGGGAGCTTTATTTAGCTATCATTTAATTTGATTTCTACGAGGAGCTTCCACTCTGATAGGTAGCAGAAATTTTATCTCAGTCAGTTCATAGATTCTTCAGCCAATTCTGGATCTCAGCACCACTAACCTCTAAAAAAAAATGTTTCCAAGGGGCTTCATGGGTGTCCACACGGCTTCCAGGGTGCCCAGCAACAGTTGCTTCTAGCCACAGTTCCACGTTGGCATTTTCTCAAGGATCCTCGTTCCCCTCTGGTTCTTGTCATCAGATTGAATTCATGAGTGCCTGGCCCAACTGCAGGATCTCTCCAGGTCTTATGCTCTAGGGGGCTCAGGATGCATCGAGTCCCTGAGCATAACATGGTGGTGTTAGTGGTGGTGGTGCTGTCTTGGTCCAGCTGGCATGCAGCCATCTCTCTCATGCACCCCATGTGCACTTGTGGGGAAAGTCTATGATACGTGCCACATCAGCGTTCTGCTCTGGAGGCAAGGCTAAAGTCCTTGGGGTCGAATTCCCAAGTGGGTCTGGAGTTTCTGTTAAGCCCATTCCCCTAGGGGTTTGACCCGGGATCCTTCCCGCAGGTCACGTGGCAGTATCCTGCTAACCTTTACATCTTCTCTCTCTCTGCTCCTGCCTCCTCTCCCCAGCCACTGACACCAGCCGATGGAATCTTTAAGCGATCATTGGGGTATTAGAAATGATTCTGAGCAATTAGATATGTTTCTATTTTCAAATCTATAGCTTATGCATAAACTTCATTCTCTAAGTCTTTCAAGGATTGAAGCTCAAAAGCCTAGATTTTTGTAACCCAAAGCATTTTCTTAAAAAAAAAAAGTTTTAGTTATCTCTGCCATGAAATAATTAGAAACTCAAAAATCAAGAGCTCCTATTCTGGTTGTCTGCCTTCTTTTGTGGCATCCCTCAAAATGTAGCGGTAGTAAGCCTCAACTGTCCTGTGAAAAAGAAGGACCTCGAGTTATAGAAACTCCGTACTCAGAAAGAAAATAATAATAATAATTGTTAATACAGAAATGGAATCACCACAAAGCTTAAATTTCAGGGCCCCTCACTTGCAAGGGTCCCATCTGAGGGCTTTGCAGGGGCTGAAGCAATGTATTCACTAGCCACAATCAGTTCGAACACTGTCTGCTTCCACTCAGACTTCCTTTTCAATAGACTTCTTGTGTTGGGTTGTGCGGTAGTGACTGTCGATGTTTGGGGCCTTGGCCGAGGGGAAGTTGAGCTGGGTGTACATGTAAAATCCCAGCAGGGCAAGAGCAGTGCATTCCCTTTGCTATTGGGGGCCGTCCCCCATCCCTCTCTGGCTGTGCTCCTCCCCTACAGGCAAGGAGTCTTTGGGGCCAAAGGGACAACTCTCACTGAGTCTCCACCTGCACATTCTGCTCCTTCCCTGTTTCCTTCCCCAGGGTTTGGACTTGCACTTCAGTATGAAGCCCCACCCTGTCCACTCCTGCTTCCTCATCCTGTCACTTTAACAAGTGTCACATCTTACTCAGCCTCAAGTTCTCCCAACTCTGTCACCCAGAGGACCTGAACTGACACCATCCAGGGGAGTGGCCTGAGAAAGCAGGCAGTAAGAGAATGTGTGGGGGCTTGATCAGTTAGCAATAAGGGACCCATCTCAGGTGGTCCATGGGGTAAACAGGAGTCCTAGAATAAGGACTGCTCTACTACTACTGCTCTACAACCAACTGCTCTACTTTTCAGTGATGTTGACTTGGGAGCCTGCTCTGACGGTGGGGAGACCCAAGAAGTAGATGTCCCTGATGAATTTTTATTCCCGAGACAGCTCTGAAGCCTCAAAGCTGGCCAGGATGACTGGGCCCTTTCTCCCATGAAGAGTGGGACCTTTCTTCCCCCCACCTTGAAAAGGCCTCTCCCCTACCAGGGGCCCTGGCAGGCTCTGCCCCAAGCTCTTTTCCCGGCTGTCAAGCCAGTGACCAGGATAAATGGCAACATGACCCAGATGAGGACATACTGGGTTTGATGAGGGAGGACAGAAAAGACCCTGGAAAGGTGCTGAGAACCTGGGATCCCAGGAGGGGGCGAGGCTGTGAGGACACTTGGGAAAGTGGTGGGACTTAAGACCAGAGGAGACCGATTATGGTCTTGGGAACACCGTCTTGGGATTGAGGATTTAACAGCTGGTGAGGCCCCTGGGGGATGGTGTAACTCACTGCTACTGCAGACTCCTGGAAGCCTGGAGGAAGGCAGGGCCCCAGCTGAGCAAAGTTGAAATGGCTGAACGGCACAGCAGATGGCAGAGGAAGTGGTTAAAGGCCAAGAGGAGTGGGCATCCCAGAGTGGCCACCGAGGTGAGGCCAGAGACCCCCGAGAGGACACCTCATTCACCGAGGCCATCGGGCATGTGATACTCATTAGGGTTGCCAGACTGAGCAAATAAAAGTATAGGACAGTGAGTTAAAATTGAATTTCAGGTAAACAACAAATACTTTTTGTTTGTTTGTTTGTTTGTTTGGAGACAGAGTTTCACTATATTGCCCTCGGTAGAGTGCTGTGGTGTCATAGCTCACAGCAACCTCAACTCTTGGGCTTAAGCAATTCTTTTGCCTCAGCCTCCCAAGTAGCTTGGACTACAGGTGTGCGCCACAACGTCCGGCTATTTTTTATTGCAGTTGTCATTGTTTAGCAGGCCGGGGCCAGGCTCCAACCCGCCAGCCTCTGTATATGTGGCCGGCACCCAGTCAACAACAAATACCTTTTTTAGGATAAGCATGTCCTAAGTACTGCTTGCAATAGGGTGGTGACCCAATTGCTGTAATTTTCCCTGGGAGAAAATTATGACACCGCAGAATGCCCCAGCCACAGGAGAGTCCGGGCAGTCCATGATTCAGGCTTTTAGAGAGTAACGGGAAATGTGGGCAGTGGGTGGCACACAAAGTATGCAGTGTACAAGGGACGATTCCTGAGGACAAGCACGTCGCATGCAGCATGTGGCACATACAGAACTTACACTTCATGTTTGGGACATACTCATACTTAAAAATTATTCCTTGTTTATTTGAATAAGGAGGCATCCTGCTTTATCTGGCATGCCTAAGCGAGAGGGTGGCAGCACTGCGGGGTGCTCTGCAGGCCAGGGCTGATGGTGGGAGAGGCTGTCCCTGGGCTCGGCATATTGACCACACTGGGGATGACGGCACCGTGAAGCAGCAGAGGCCAGTCGGCAGCGCTTGGCCAGCACAGGCCAGCAGCCCGCGATTGCTGTCCACAGCTGTCAGGGCTGGAGGAGCAACAAATGGCAAAAGGGGGGGGGGCGTTAATAGAACACAGCACCCCAGAGGTGGGTAGCCCATAAGTATACTGCTGTACGCGTATGAACGTGGGTGTGCATGTGTATATGTGTGTATATACGTGTGTATGTATGTGCAGTGTGTGTGTGTACTAACTAGACTGGTTAATAGAGTCAGTTTTCATAACTTAAAAACCATTGATTGAGAGGTGGCTGGATACTTGCAAGAAAGAATCCTGTAAATAGACTCGGCGCCTGTGGCTCAACGGGCTAAGGTGCCAGCCACGTGCACCTGAGCTGGCTGGTTCGAATCCAGCCCGGGCCCGCCAAACAATGACGGCTGCAACCAAAAAATGGCCGGGCGTTGTGTCGGGTGCCTGTCGTCCCAGCTGCTTGGGAGGCAGAGGCAGGAGACGCGCTTCAGCCCAGGAATTGGAGGTTGTTGTGAGCTGTGATGCCACGGCGCTCTGTCCAGGGTGACAGCTTGAGGCTCTGTCTCGGAAAAAAAAAAAAAATCCTGTAAATATAACAGTTTATAATGTAATGATTTCTGATAAGCAACGAACGAGACTTGTGGCCATTTACTAGAGTGACCTTTCACTAGGAAAAGGGAAATACTTAGATATTTTGAGGATATTTGAAGAACTGAATTGACATTGACATCCAGAGACCTGAAACACCCTCCTAGCAGGAGGGGCGCATAAGGAACTGGGTAATAAATGGAGTATTGGCTAATGTCCAGCTTCTAGTGGGTCTGCTAGGTCCGTGGGTCCATCCTGTGGTCATTTTCCCAGTCCCAGAGTGCACAACTGGCAGTGAAGAAACTCCCACATTGGGTTTTGGCCTGTGGGTTAGAAGCTACCGTGGCAGGGAAGGCTTAGAGGAAACCTCCAATTGGGTTCCCACTCTGAACTTCGGTGAAATACAAACAATATCGCATCCCAGGGGAACTCAAGGATGCACGGCTGGCGGTCCCTGCCATATCTCCTCTTCACTGAACAGCGTGGCCCCTGCAAGGACCAGAGGATCCCGGGGGGAGAACTTAAGACTCACAAACTCAACCCCTAACAGACCTGGTTACTGTGGCCAGTGTGCGTCTCTGCCGCAGCAGACTGTGATAGCCTCAGGTACATGACACGTAGCCATGGATTTAATGAGTACATTCTTTTTTATCCCAATCAGATAAGCGAATCAGAAGTATTTTGTGTTCACATGGAGTGGACGACAACTCACATTGACAGTGTTGCCCCGGGGCTGTTGGACTCACTCCTTTGCTCTCTGTCATAATTTAGTTGGAAGAGACCTGGATTGTTTGGGCACCCCCCAGAACATCAAATTGATTCATTAAATTGAGCCATTTTCCTAATTTGGCAGGATGAGAAAGACACAGCTCGCTGGCAGAGGACGTGGTAAAGCGTGTGCCCTACAGAGGGTGGGTGCTGAACACCGTGAAACTGCAGAGACTGGCCTACCAATAACCTTACGCTTTTAGGGGTGCAGGGATGGAGGCAAGCCAGGGCATCCCTCTAAAGTAAAAGCCAAATTGCTACATTTTGCATCCTCTATTGCAAAGAAGGAAGCAGGATGCCTGACACGCCCCATTAGGTTCTAGAGGTCATGCACCCCACACCCAGGAATGCTACTCCAGCCCTGGCAGGAGGCACAGGCGACTGCCAGCTCTGAGCACAGTGGGGTCCTGCGGCAGGGTCAGGCTGCAGTGAGGGCAGCCTTGGAGTGTGGGCTGTGTAATCTAGCAGGTTCTGTGATGTTGAGGCGTCAGTGGTGGAACAAGACGCAGCACCCGTGACAAGCCCCACACAGCCTCGCAGGGTCCTGGAGCAAAGTGGTACCATCCGCAGCAGAGAATGCATGCTTGCTGAGAAACTGCCCCCGGTGTGTTATTGAGCCCTGATGGGAATGGAAGAGCTGCCCAGGGGATACCAAGTGAGGATGCATCTAGAAATACCCGTCCTGATGTGGGTTCTCATGCAGCGATGGTGATGGGAGTGGTACGTCTGAGGTGGAATCTGAGGGCGAGGGGCACAGGAAGGTGTGTGGGCAGGTGTCTCGGACCCCATGTCTTCCTCCCTCACTCAGCTCACCTCCACCCTCCACCGCCTTCCAGTGTGGATGACAGTGGGCTGGGGTCTCATACTACCAATCGAGGGGGGAGGAATGGCCATGCTTGATTGACAGGTGGGTTGGCTCGTCCTTAGGCAGGTGTAATCTAAAACTGAGAGTGCTGCCTTACAGCAACGCCCAGGAATGGACACTAAAGACAGGGGCCAGAGAAACCCTCTCGAAGGCAGCAATTCGAACAGTGTCCTCCTCACACACTTTACCTTGGAACAAAAATTTGCCCAAGATGAGAAATGTCTGAACTCACTGTAGTAACAAATGACCTGGAGGGCTGGTCAGGGGCCAGCCTAGAAGACCCAATGATCAGAGACAAGGAGGTCTGGGGGAGCAAGCATATCCACAGGTGTATGGAAACCGGCATACAGAATGAAGATCTTGGCCTTGGATGCCAATAACCAGAAAGCATTCAATAGCCCTAAATATCCAAGCAGGCAAAATGACTCAGCCTCTGGATGTCAGTAGCACAAGAGGTAGAGGCCACATTTGCCCCAACAATGTAGGCTGCCGCTTACCACGACCTATCTGGCTCTTGTGGGCCTGGATATCGTGAGAATGTGTTACTCAGACTTCTCTTCAAGAAAGAACTTTCTGGTCAGCAGCGAGGAGTGGAATTGGCTGGCGTCCTCCAGCGGAAGTCCCTTTAAGATTCACTACAGCATGTCCCAGGAGGCCTGGCCAGTGACGGAGGGTCCTAGGAGCCATCCCAGCCAAGGCAGACTCTTGGGATCAGAGTCTGTCCTCCTGAAAAAGGAGGAACTGCCTATTTGGTGGACCACAACTTTACAAGAGCTACAGGACAGTGCGGGGCCCTCTGCGCCACTTCTGCTCCTCTCTCGTGCCTTGACAAGTTTCTGATCAACGTTGTGGTCTGAAGACATTCTCAGCCATCTCATTTTGTCCCCCTTTTTATCTTTCACAAATGTTACTCCCCAGAAACTGCTTGCATCCCTAACCGGGGATCTGCTCATCAAAAGAGCTACATTGATACGCAGAACCTGGGATTCTTTGCCAGGGTCTTCAAGGAGCTCTGCCCACGTCTTCCCGAAGGCCAACCCCATACTCTGGCGTGGGGTGCCAGATGAGGCTGATTGCGTGGGAGGGGCAGATCTTAGCCCCAGAGACTAGGATGTCCACACACATGTGCAAGAGCCCTCATGGTGCAAATGCACTGCCCCCTCCCAGGAGGGGACAGGCAGTGAGCCTGAGGCGTGGCCAGTCTTCCCTTCATGACACATTCCCACGCGGAATTCTGAGGCGTCTGAAAATTCTAAATTTGAACCTGGACTTTCAAATTGTCAGGGTAGGAGGATGGGACACAATCTACTTAGTTTGTTAGGATGATTAATAACCTTCAAACACTTACTGAAAACACATGGAACATAGACCTCCACCTGTCATGTTGTCCTGGGTTGGTAAGATCGAGCCTAGAATTTCATCTTATTTGAGCAAGTGGAATCTACTGACATGTTCCAAAATCACTCCTGGTGAAGGAATGGCTTCTAGAAATCCTCTTGATGTCTGCTGCACCCACTCACCAGGCATCAGGACAGAAAGGAGAGTTCTGAGAGTCGCACTGTGAAATGAAATTTGTTCTGGCTGCAAAAGTGGGGAGTTGTGAGGAAGCAAGTCAGAATAAGTCTATGGAAAGTCCTTCCAATCATGAAGATGTAATTAAAATTGCGAGCAGAGAATTTGTTTTTCTTTGACATCTAGTTAAAACTATCAATAATAAAAAAACAAATTTGACCATGCTAAGGAAAAAAACCTGAATTAATGTGATAATATCTTTGTAGAAAACACAATCACAAAATCATTATCATAGGAAGAGGGTGTCAAAATGTATGCAGCCAAAAATATGTAGGAAAAAAGTAGTATAGAATCTATAGAATCATAGAAGGCAGCTAATTAATAAAATCTAGCATTTTATTTTCTGGATTTTGTGACGTTTGTAGTATTGGTTCAGTTTTTCTTTTTAATTGTGATTTGTTGTGACTTTCCTTCTAAGTTAATATTCCCTTTTGTATTAAATGTATTTGTAAATTTGTATTCTTCTTTCTTAAAAAAGGGCTCTCCAGATTGAATCAGTGTCAGGCCCTGCAAAACGCAGATGGACTCCTGAGTGAATATCATTATTACTAGCTCAAGTATTACTTCATCACATCTGTAAGGTGGAGAGGATTGCCTCTGTTTCACTGAAAAGAGAAATAGAGGCCCAGAGATGAAGTTGCTTACTCATCCTGACTCTGACTGCTTTTCCCACTGGATTCTGGACTCTTCAGGCTTCTTGGCTCTCCGCCCGTTTCTTTATCCTTCCGCTGCTTCTGCTGCCCAGGCCCCCATACAGAAGGCCAGAGGGAGCCTAAATTGGAAGAAGAGGCCTCTCCAAATAAGCCTCTGCTGAGAGGGCCCCATATCGTCTCCTGAGGTCAGGGAGGCGGGGTGGGGATGAGAGCGGCCACGCGGAACCCAGGGATCAAGTAGCCCAAACAAACAGCTTTTGCAGGGCAAGGCAGAGGCTTTTGGGGGCTCTGGCTCCCAGTCCAGGACCCGGGGCCCTCAGTTAACTGCTGCTGTGGTTTAAACTTGATGTCATCAATAGGGAGGGCAGGAGGGAAGGATGTCTGTCATGTGTGCTTCTTATTTCCTGGAACAGCCCAGCCCTACCCGACACGCCTTTGCCGTGGAGAGCCAGGGCCTAGACCAGGTTTATCAAGGCCACTAAGGCCCCTGATTTGTCACTCATCTTTGGCCATGGGCGGTCGACATTCCTTTACTAATTAGGGTTGTTAAGAACCATAAAAGCATCACCTTTTAGATCAGAAAGAACCCCAGTCTCACTCAATCTAGGGATGCTTAGGTCCACCCTGATGAAGTAGAATCAGTGACTTTTTCCCAAAGCTTAATGTATAAAAATCAAATACTTTCATTTGGCAGAACTTATATCTTTATTTTTTAGGTTTTTAATTAAAATATTCTTTCTTTTGTGAAATGATGGTGATAGGGATAACATTTGCCAGCGTTTATTGAGTGTGGCCATGCGCTAAGCATTGTACTGAAAGCTTTGCAGTGGGTCTCATCTAATCACTGTGAGAACCTTAAGAGGTAGACACTATTATTAATGTTGTTGTTGTTGTTGTTTTTAGAGATATAGTCTCACTTTATTGCCCTCAGTAGAGTCCCATGGGGTCACAGCTCACAGCAACCTCCAACTCCTGGGCTTGGGTGATTCTCTTGCCTCAGCCTCCCGAGTAGCTGGGACTACACAGGCACCCACCACAATGCTATTTTTTGTTGCAGTTTGGCTGGGGCCAGGTTGGAACCCACCACCCTCGGTATATGGGGCTGGCGTCCTACCCACTGCTGCCCGGTAGACACTATTATTAACCCATCTAACCCATCTTACTTTCAAAAAAATGATGACTTAGGGAGATTAAGTGGGCACATGTTACACAGCAGCCCATTGTGGAGTCGGGACCTGAGCTAGCTAGTGTGATTTCACTACGCACACTCTTTGCCTTCACGTCATCCTGCCTCTGTAGATTAAATGCAGTTTTCAAATCTTGATGTCCTTATCTCCCCAAATAAAAATGTGGCAACCCTGGGTTGATCCTTGTCTTCTGTAAAGAACTTGCGCTGGCCTAGAAGACTAGAGACCTGAGAGGCCTGGGGTAGCCCAGAGGGTTCAAGACAATTTTCTTGGGGAGACAGACTTCAGTCTGTCATCCCACAAGTTGGGAGCAAAATTAGACAAAGAGAAGACCCGGCCTAGCAGATTTCAGCAGCTGTGAGACTCGAAATTTGGGGGATTTCCTTTGGTTTGGACAATGGCCTGACTAAAGGAAAGGCAGCCTCTAGACAAAAATCCAGAGAACAATTCTTCCAAGCTATGTATCCCCGGGCACATCCTGGTTTGGACAATGCACTCCTGTGCAGCTCCAGGAATGCCGAGGCATTCCTCAACAGAGTGGGAATTTCCAGCCTGGATGCCTACTGAGGAGGTGCCTCTCCGGGACACAGGAGCATCTGGAGACACACTCTCACCTCTCTCTTGCTGCACCTCCTCCCACTCTTCTTTCCAATTGGCTGTCTCCATGGTGAAGGTGAGAGGAAGAGGGCGTTTAGATGGTTTCCATGGCAACAGCGGAGGCGAGATTGTTTCCTTGGTGACAGTGGGAAGGTAGAGGCAGCTGGGAGCAGAGAATCTGTCCTCCACCCCCACCTCCCACCCTGTGCCCTGCACAGGTCACACCCACGCCCCACCTGGCATGGCAGCAATCATGAAGTCTTCTAGGGGATGGACACCATCCAGGCCACAAAGGCAGTGCTCCGTGGGCTCTGGATCCAGGGCAGATTCTATCTGGGGCACATGATGTCCCCTTTTACGCTCTCAGTTGCCTCATCTAGAAAATGGGGCTCAAAATAGACTCAACCTATTCCGGTTGTAAGGAAAGTAAATGCCAAGTGCCTAGCTTGTGGTACAGTGTCAGTAAATGTTAACTGTTATCATGACAAGGAAACCATTGCTAGTACATGGCAAGAACCAGTTTCACTGCCATGCAGAGAACTGTATTGCCTGGCAAAGTGGACTTCATAAGGCCATTTTATAGATGTGGGAGCCCGAGGCCGGGGACAGCACGTGAGTCTGCCTGAGTCCCACCATCACCAAACGCTGGTACTGAGGCTACAAGCCAGGCATCTGGACTCCAAGTATAGTGCTCTTTCCTCCCCACACCCAAGCCCCCTCACACTGTAGACATGGCCCACTGGCTGGACCACTTTTGTTCCCATGCCTCCATCAGAGATCCTGAAAGCAGAGCATGCAGCCCCTATGCCTCCCCCACATCACTCATGGTCTGTGCCATAAATGGCACCAAGTCACACAAGCACCCGGGGGATTCTCTTTCATTTATTTATTTATTTATTTATTTATTTTTGAGATAGAGTCTTATGCAGAGTCTTATGCTTAGTCACCTTGGGTAGAGTGTTGTGGCGTCACAGCTTACAGCAACCTCAAACCCTTGGGCTTAAGCGATTCTCTTGCCTCAAGCCTCCCAAATAGCTGGGACTACAAGTCTCCGCCACAACACCCGGCTATTTTTTAGGTTGTAGTTGTCATTGTTGTTTGGCAGGCCCGGGCTGGATTCAAACCCACCACCTTTGGTGCTGCAGCTGGCGCCCTCGTCGCTGAGCTTCAGGTGCCGAGCCCACCCAGGGGATTCTCAAAGCAACTAACAAGCCCGAGAAGGGGAAAGTGAGGTGACCTAGTGAAACAAAATTAATTACTGGGAATCAGCCCGGGCTGGTGACAGAAAGCTTCACTGCTTCTGTGGAATGGTTGGGGCCTCAGCGCCTCTCATGGCACTCCTGAATCAAACAATTTATGAATTATTAAAATTTCATTTATGTGGGACAGTGCCTGTGGCTCAAAGGAGTAGGGCGCCGGCCCTATATGCCAGAGGTGGCGGGTTCAAACCCAGCCCCTGCCAAAAACTGCCAAAAAAAAAAAAATTTGTTTATGTGATCTAGTCATTATTTAGAACAGTGAATTTTTTTTTTTTTTTTTTTTTTTGAGACAGAGCCTCAAGCTGTCACCCTGGTTAGAGTGCTGTGGCATCACAGCTCACAGCAACCTCCAACTCCTGGGCTCAAGCGAGTCTCTTGCCTCTGCCTTCCAAGTAGCTGGGACTACAGGATCCCACC
>CAUYRH010164438.1:0-10697 GCA_963574655.1 Perodicticus potto | reverse complement strand
CCTCTCCCTGGGAGAGCTCTGGAAGACTCCAACAAAGAGCTCCAGCTTGTATCAACACCCTGACGGGGAAAAGACAGAAGGTCACTGAGAACCAAGCAAACAGTTCTTTTTAGAGGTGGGGCCCTGCCTGTGTGTGTGTGTCTGCGTGTGTGCGCACACAGGCTTGCAGTGCGCGGAGACAAACCGTCGTGACCACTCCCGCCTGTGTTTCTATAGACCTAGGACCCACTGGTTTCTGCACATTTTAGCACAGACCATTATTTCTTTGCATGTGTGTCCCCTGCAACACTGTATGTTTACTGAGGGAGAAATCACATCTTCATTGCTTTGTATTCTTCCTGTCACAGAGCAATTACTCATCAAAGACATGTTGACCCAAAGCCCCTCAGATGTACACTGTATATACGTTTATTAGCATATCTTAAGAACAGGTTAATGTTTTAGCAACCACAAAGTATTAGAGCTCCCAATGTACTTTTAAACTAAAATTTCCAGGATTTCCTCACATGAGCGAGTATCAAAGCCTCCCCAACCTTATGTGAACAATCTTTCTCAACTTAGGAAGTGTCTTCTATGAGCCCAACACACCTGGGTAAGTGATGAACTGTGACAGTGAGTGCAAAGAAGACCCAGAAAGACCAAGCCAATTCTCTGTTCTGATTTTTGTACCTAACAAA
The DNA here is from genome assembly GCA_963574655.1 of Perodicticus potto. Taxonomy (NCBI): domain Eukaryota; kingdom Metazoa; phylum Chordata; class Mammalia; order Primates; family Lorisidae; genus Perodicticus; species Perodicticus potto. Next base: position 10,020 of record CAUYRH010164438.1, on the reverse strand, counting down.
TTTGCTTAAAGGATATAAAATACTATCGAAGAGCTTGCTAATAAATTAATCTTTTCGTCCACTAGACCCAGTTTGCACCTGTACAAAATTCGGCCTCTCCTCTGGAGGTGGGTGAGCAGCAGGCCTTGCCCGGCCCACACAATCCAGTGCCATGCTCCCACTAACAACCTAGACACTCATGTGCTCTGAGAGCTTGCTCACCAGCTCCTGCCTGGAACACCGTCTCCACCCCTAACAGTGACCACACTTGCATCCTAGGACCCTGAAGCCTGTGTGGCCCTCACCGAGCCAGTCAATACTGCTCTATCATTTTTCTGACACCCTTTTCCTCCTGGTCACAGATCAGGACTGAGGGAACACAGGAAAATACATACAGCTACCTCCTGGCAATCTGTGCTCTAAACCTTTATCTGGAACATTACTACTTCCTACAATAAAAACTAAAAATGATTGAGTCCAACTTTATTCTTGGTTTCTTTTTTAGAGACAGAGTCTCACTTTGTTGCCCTCGGTAGAGTGCTAAGGCGTCACAGCTCACAGCAACCTCTAGCTTTTGGGCTTAGGTGATTCTCTTGTCTCAGCCTCCTGAGTAGCTGGGAGTACAGGCGCCTGCCACAATGCCCGGCTATTTTCTGTTGCAGCTTGGGCGGGGCCCAGTTCAATCCCACCACCCTCGGTATATAGGGCTGGCACCCTACTCACTGAGCCACAGGTGCCGCCCTATTCTTGGTTTCTAAGAATAATATCCTACTCCTCTAATGTGTCTCTATTTATTAGTATTTTCAAGCTCCTTTTTCTTGTCCCCAAAGCTCATCATGCCCATCACCCAAGGCTGCATACATTCCAGGTTATCTGCACCTCTCCACCATGCTGCGAACTGTCCTCTGTGCCACAATACCTCACGTGCCTGTGCTTGGACAACTCAACACCCCTGACTGTGTGTTTCAAACCAGCAGCATCACCTCTTTCCCTCACAGACCAGACTTCCCTCCACACTCCACCTCCACCAGCAATGCTCCCACTTCGTGGGTACTCCTCATCTGAACACGCTGTCGCCTCTTGCTCCTGGTGCTGGTGGGAAGGCACCCCCTGTGGCTTGACACAGGGAAAGGCCCCACAGTGTCCCAAGGCACCGAGACAGGCGGGGTCCCGTCTGCCGCTGGGATCCACGTTCCTCCTGCCATCTTGGACCTGGGTCTCCACCTGTCGAAACTCCAGTCTGCCCTGCCCTGTGTCCCCCTCAGAGCTCACAGACCAGTTTTGCCTGCAACCATCCCAACTGAGTTTCATCGTGTTTGCTCTTCTCTCTTTTCCAATTTCCTGATGTAAATATTTATAATCCAAAATTAAATACATAAGCAAAAGCGTGAAGAAACATCCTGCTGCTGACCCTACCGGGTCCACCCGCCTCTCCTCTCCACATGCAGACACACGGCCTAGGCTCTAACTCAAGTGTCCAGGGACTGGCCTCTTGTGCACTCCTGACCTCTCCTTCCTTCGTGGTCAACTGGTAAGCCCCCCGCCCCCTGCCTGCTCCTTCAGGCCCATGCAGATGGGACATCCTCCAGCCAGGCTTTCTCACCTGCTTCCCAGACTGAAGCCTTTCTTCCTGGACCCACAGTCACGCCTGTGCCCTGACAGCACACTGTCATGCCTGTGTCACGTACACAATACCTCGTTTACAATGTGTATTACATGACAATCACTTACAAATATTAAACCTCTGTTAAATATAATTATTAGTTCTTTCTTTGCAAGACTAGTAGTGTTCTGTGGTGCTAAACTCATAGTTTAGATTTAACAATATCTAATTACCTAATTTAAAACACTGTAATCACCTTATACTCACACACTTTTGATTTTCTTATTTCATCAAGTCTGCTAAATCCCACATCCCCGTAACCTCAATCTCTGAAAAATACCCATAAGACTCCCTGCCTCTGCCCCCAGCTTAGTCCAGCCCTTCTTCCTGTTTCATTCAATTCAAATCTTTTCTGGATAATGGGCTCTGAGTCTCTGAAACCCAGTAATCCAATCAATACAAATAATTAAATGACAAATTCACATATTAGCCAAAGTACACTGTGTTTATGCCTAAGTAATAATAAAATGTTTTAAAAACTTAGTTCTGATATGTTGACTGTAAATTTGGAACATACAGAGAAGTATAAGGAAAACAATAAAAATTACATGTAACCATAGCACCCAGCATTAAAGTTTTCATTATAACTAACTTTAAAGATCATTCATGTAAATATACACTTAAAACAGATATGAAAAAAGTTGCAAAATACAAATATCAACAAAATTCCCATTAAAGAGAAAAAAAAAGAGCCAATTTTTCTTTTAAGGCTCTCCATCAAATTGATGTAGTAAAAACACAAACAGCAGAGTTTAAAGAACTTCCAGAATTTATAAAAGACAGAAACAAAAACACAGAAGCCACAGATAAACTAATTCACTTACTGCTTAGACAAAGGAGGTAAAATCCACACTGGCCGTGCCCTTTGTATGAACAGTTGACTGGCCAACCACCTAACAATGCAAAGCCACCTCGTTCCCTAATTCTCTCTCACAAAGGAGTAAGGAAAAGTGAGGTTATAATCAATTTCCTTTCCATTTCACCTAATATCTCAAATATTTGCATAGAAAAGGAAAATTAGCACCAAAACAGCAGCCTGGGAGGAGGCCCATGAGATCCAATGAGAAAGGACACTCCACAGTGCAGGGTTTCCTGTCAAAGCATCGCGATTATAAACAAATACGCCATGTCATTTAAAATGAATTTAAATAATGCCAATCTGATTTTCTTTTTTTTTTGAGACAGAGCCTCAAGCTGTGACCCCGGGTAAAGTACTATGACATCACAGCTCACAGCAACCTCTAACTCCTGGGCTCAAGCGATTCTCCTGCCTCCACCTCCCAAGTAGCTGGGACTACAGGCACCTGCCACAACGCCCGGCCACTTTTTGGTTGCAGCCATCATTGTCGTTCGCCCGCTCAGGTGTACGTGGCTGGCGCCTTAACCCTTTGAGTCACAGGCACCGAGCCCTGTATCTTTATTTTATTTATTTTTTTTGTTGTAGAGACAGAGTCTCACTTTATCGCCTTGGTAGAGTGTCATGGCGTCACACAGCTCACAGCAACTTCCAACTCCTGGGCTTTGGTGATTCTCTTGCCTCAGCCTCCCGAGTAGCTGGGACTACAGGCACCCGCCACAATGCCCGGCTATTTTTTGATTGTAGTTGTCATTGTTGTTTGGAGGGCCTGGGCTGGATTCGAACTGGCCAGCTCTGGTGTATGTGGCTGGAGCCTTAGCCACTTGAGCTACAGGCATCGATCCTGTGAACATCTTTATGCATCAATCTGTCCTTACTTCTATCACTCAGGATAAATTTGTAGACACAAGACAACTATAGGAGAAAATGGAATGAGTACTTGAAGACTCTTGACGATGATAACCTTTTCTAGAAAACTGTTGCACTGATTCACAGCCCCGCCAGCAATGAGGAGGAAAAACTGTCTTCAGCATCTCCGCCAACACTGAAGACAGTGGTCTCAATTTCCTGCCCACTGCAATTAAAATGGTCATGTGAGCCGGCATGGTAGCTCACACCTGTAATCCCAGCACTCTGGGAGGCCGAGGTAGCTGGATTGCTTGAGCTCAAGTGTTTGAGACCAGCCTGAGCAAAAGCGAGACCTCATCTCTACTACAAATAGAAAAACTGAAGCAAGAGAATCACATGAACCCGAGTTGGAGGTTGCTGTGAACTGTGATTGCATAGCACTCTACCCAGGGTGATAGCTTGAGACTCTATCTCAAACACAAAAACAAACAAACAAACAAACAAAACCAAAGTTCACGGATGTGCAAAGTGCACTAACCTCGCATGCTGATCACTCCTGGGACCCCTCTACCAATTATTACTGGTGCCCTCTGCTTCATCTGCAAGGCCCTTGTGTTTTGGGGTTTTTTTTTTGCAGTTTTTGGGTTTGAACTTCCATCTCCAAGGCCCAGCGCCCCACTCATTTGAGCCACAGGCACTGCCCAAGGCCCTTGTGTTTTCTTTCTTTCTTTTTTTTTTTTTGTAGAGACAGAGTCTCACTTTATCACTCTCGGTAGAGTGCTATAGAGTCACAGCTCACAGCAACCTCCACCTCCTGGGCTTACACGATTCTTTTGCCTCAGCCTCCCGAGTAGCTGGGACTACAGGGGCCTGCCACAACACCTGGCTATTTTTTTTTTTTATGCAGTTTGGCTGGGGCTGGGTTTGAACCCATCACCCTCGGCATATGGGGCTGGTGCCCTACTTGATGATCCACAAGCATCGCCTGGCCCTTGTGTTTTTGTGTTTTCTTACTGATCCACAGGAGCCCTTTACTCATTAGGACACGTCTCTGCTTATACTTCTGACTGAATTTTCCTCGTCATCATTTTTAATATGTTTTCAATTCCACTTTTAAATCTTTCTAATTTTTTTAAATTAGAAAAACCACTTTCATCCATCAAAAGCTTTAAATCTTCAAAGTAACCATGAATATTTAAATACATTTAAGGGTGTCATAGTTCACAGTGCACATACAGTTGAGTAAATAGCTTCTCTCAGACGGTCAACAAACAGGTCATTAATCCAATCCTGTAACGCAGAACTGGCACACGTACACACCATGAGATGAGCTGCAACCATGCTTACCTGAGAAAGGCAGGCAGTGATTCCAAAAAAGATCTGACACGACTCTGGAGAAAAACCACTTACTCTGTTTTATAGTTATTAAGATTACAATGAAATGAGATTAGTGCAACCCGTCGTATTTCACTAACAGACGTAACCGTTCCCCGCCCTCCCTCCTTCCCACTCAGTCCACTTAGGAAAGCAACAGACTTAGGAAGGCCAAAGACAGTGCAGGGCAGACTAGAGTGAGGAAAAGAGCGCAGGGCAGGCTGGAGGGGGAGAGACCGGTGGCACAGAGGCAACCATGTAACACACATCTAAAATCCCCCAAAGAGAGTGCAGGGCAGACTGGAGTGAGGAGATGAGGGCGGCACAGAGGAGCTGAGCAGCCTCTGTGACATATTTCTAAAATCTGGTTTCCTGGGTGGCTCTTGTAGCTCAGTAGTTAGGATGCCAGTCACATACACTAAGGCTGGCAGGTTCAAACCCGGCCTGGGCCAGCTAAACGACGACAACTGCAACAACAAAAAACATAGCCAGCCTTTGTGGCACGCACCTGTTGTCTCAGCTGCTTGGGAGGCTGAGGCAAGAGAATCACTTAAGCCCAAGAGTTTCAGGTTGCTGTGAGATGTGCTGCCACAGTACTCAACCAAGGGTGACAAGTGAGACTCCGTCTCAAAACAAAAACAAAAACAAAATAAAAAAACAGCAACAAAAAATAGGTATTAATTTCCTTCAACTTTTTAGACTGTTAATGAGAAATATTAAAATTTTTCAGTTGGAATTGCTGAAGTTCTATACATCCTCTAAGAAAAACTGTTTTTTTGTTTGTTTTTGTTTGCGGGGGGGTGTATAGGAACTCACTGTTGCCAGGCTGGAGTGCAGTGGTGTCAGCCTAGCTCACAGCAACCTCAAACTCCTGGATTCCAGCAATCCTCCCATTTCAGCTTCCAAGTAGCTGGTACCACAGGCACTTATCACCACACCCAGCTAATTTTTCTATTTTTAGTTGAAACAGGGTCTCACTCTTGCTCAGGGTGGTCTCAAACTCCTGAGCTCAAGTTATCTTTCTACCTTGCCCTCCAAGAATGCTAGGATTATAGCTGTGAGCCACTATGTCTGGTCAAAAACTGCTTTTTTTTTTTTTGAGACAGACTGTCACCCTGCACCCTATTGTAGATTGCCGTGGCGTCAGCGTCACAGCAACCTCAAACTCTTGAGCTCAAGTGATCCTCTTGCCTCAGCCTCCCAAGTAGCCAGGACTATAGGTATCCACCACTATGCCTGGCTAGTGTTTTAGAGACACAGTCTCACTCTTGCTCAGGCTGGTCTGGAACTCTTGAGCTCAGGCAATCCACCTGCCTCAGCCTCCCAAAGTACTAGGATTATAGATGTGACCAATCATACCCAGCCTAAGAATTGCTTTTAAAGGGTTGTTTTCTTTGTTTACTTGAGGTCCTCTACAAATATCTCTTTAAAATAGGATGTCCTCCATCTGCATTAATAGGTAGTAAGTGGGCGGCACCTGTGGTTCAAAGGAGTAGGGCACAGGCCCCATATGCTGGAGGTGGCAGGTTCAAATCCAGCCCCAGCCAAAAATTGCAAAAAAAAAAATAGCTGGGCGTTGTGGCGGACGCCTGTAGTCCCAGCTACCTGGGAGCCTGATGCAAGACAATCGCTTAAGCCCAAGAGTTTGAGGTTGTTGTGAGCTGTGACGCTATGGCACTCTACTGAGGGTGACAGCTTAAGACTCTGTCTCAAGAAAAAAAAAAAATAGGTAGTAAGTGTACACAAAGGAAATGCCTGGCACAGATGCAAAATAAAATAGTGTGAACTGGCTCAGCGCCTGCAGCACAGTGGTTACAGTGCCAGCCACATACACCGAGGATGGTGGGTTCAAACCCAGCTGGGGCTAGCCAATCAACAATGACAATTGCAACAAAAACAAAAAAATAGCTGGGTATTATGGTGGGTACTTGCAGTACCAGCTACTTTGGAGGCTGAGGCAAGAGAATTGAATCACTAAAGCCCAACAGTTTGAGGTTACTGTGAGCTGTGATGCAACAGCACTCTACAGAGGGCAACATAGTGAGACTGTCTCAAAAAAAAAAATAGTGTGAGCTACATAACCTCTTGCTAGGTTTAAACTTTTAAAAACTGTAGACTATAGGGTACTCTTAAAAGAAGCGATTCCCCCATCATCAGGTGCTCATTCTTTCAGAGTGACACAGGAGCTAGGAGGCCTAGCAGAGTGGACAGAAGCCTGCAGAATGTGTCATCTCTGACGCTGCCGGTGCTATAACAGGCTCACACACAACAGGCAAGGAGGCACCTTGAAGGCAGAAATTATGTCTTCTCCCCACTCTATCTCCAAGGCCAAACCCACAGCATACATGCACTAAATTAATAAATCTTCTACTTATTAGAAGATTTGAAAGTAATTTAAAAGATTAACATTGCATGTTATAAAACTAAAAATTTTCTTCTCATGTTCTCTTCCCCAATTTACTCTTCAAATAGTTCATGCTGGGGCTGGAAGCAGTGGCTGACACTGTAATCCTAGCAGGGAGGCCAAACCGGGTGGAATGCCTGAGCTCGCAGGTTTGAGACCAGCCAGAGCCAGAGGGAGACCTCAACTCTAAAAATAGCCAGGCATTATGGTGGGCACCTGTAGTCCCAGCTACTTGGGAGGCTGAGGCAAGAGAATTCCTTGAACCCAAGAGTTTGAGGTTGCTGTGAGCTGTGATGTCACAGCACTCTACCGAGGGCACCAAAGTGAGAATCTGTCTCCATAAAAAAAAAAAAAAAAAAAAAAAGTTCATGCTGTGGTTCATACACACTTGGAGTTTTAGAAACATTTTTTGTCTAAGCTAGCACCACAAAGGCTGAAGAGAACTAGAACTTGGGCCTCCAGCTCCCTAGAGCCACTTCTCAAAGCTGGTCCCCCTTTTTACACAGGATCAGGTACATAAAATGTGGGAAGGGATAGAGAACAGGAGGGATAGAGAATGCAAACAAAACCATTTGTCCTACCCAAGGACTCCATCCGTCATTCTGTAAGTATTGTCACCATCTTAAACCCAGAGCTATTCTCTCTCCTCCCCATCCTCAACAAAAGGATACGGCAGAAGAGCTCCACACTGGACGGACAGCAGCACCCAAGAAGGCTGAAAAAGAGAAGGTCATCTCAGTGAAAAACTGTTTCAATTTATAATCAAAGTAGTATTACTTTACTGGTGTTGCTCTTTGAGATTAAAAGGCTCTGTTATGACTAATCTGAAAACATCCAGATGATAAGTATGAGTATTCACAGAGAAGAAAAGATTATTAATGCTCACGGTGAAAAACTCAAATATAAAATGAAGCACTACCATGTTTTTAAAAAATTAATACACACAGACATTGAAGTTCCAGGTTTTCATACTTACTACTGTTTGCCTCAGAGCCAGAGGGACAGGGGACTACTCCCCACCCCCCACCATCCCTCACCCAGGGTGCGGTCGGCCCTCATCCAGCCCCTTCGTGAGCCCTGAATTCAACCCCATCTCAACTCATGAGGTTTGCTGTTATGTCTGTCTTTTTTTAGTGAAGCCAAGTAGATACAATGTTTGTAAACCATAAAAATTATTTTTATCTGGTAAATTTTTATAAATTCTCAAACTCTGACTCATTATAAAAGATTGCTTTCTATTTGATTAAGACATTTTTAAAAAATTATCTTTTTCTATATTTAACTTTTAAAATTATAGCAATCATTTTCCTGACAGCTCTACTTCACAAATTAATATCAAAAAAATACAGTAATGCCCACATTATACTCTGGAAGCCAGCTGACTTCCAGAAACTTCAGCTAACTGAAAAAAAAAAATACATATATGTGTGTGTATATATATACTTATTACCCATCCATCAATTCAGTCATTAAATATTTATGGCGAATCTACTTTGTGCAGAGATGAGCAAGGTGCTGAGGATGCAATGATAAAAAAAAAAAAAATGTAGCCTCTGCCCTCCTGCACCTCACATTCCAAGCTTATGACCTTCAAATGATCTTTGTCACGTGCACTTTAAATGAATTTCAAAGAAGTGTCCCCCTTATCATTTTTTAGATAAGATCTATAATTTTTTAACACACTTAAAATAAGCATATTTTCTGTGAGACAGACATATTAAATATTTTATAAAATAAAGAATGGTTAGACTTGGGATAATTATTTCATGAAGATTTGATAATTTCACCCAAGTTTTTAACTAACTTATTGAATAAGCTGCACCAAATCTGAAAGAAAACACTTACTGTTTCTACCCATGCACTTTAAACAACAAAAATCTCCACATTTTTTAATGGTCCTGGGGAAATTCCAGCTCACTTGAAGGAATGGGCCAGCATCAGAACACCATTGGCTTTGAGTCTTCTGAACACAGAACACCCTCCTGTGGGTCAAGCATTATTCTCCACATGACACCCAAAAGGCCCTCAGGGCTCAGGGGTCCAGAATACAGCCCCAAGGGAGGATGCTGTAAAGCCAGCATTTCTCACTGTCCAGGACTTGCAGAGCCCCGCCCCATGCACTGTAAGATTAAGATGGGCGATGTTACAATTCCTGCATGAAGTGGACAGGGGCACTGTGACACAAGCACGTTCTCACCTTCTCAGATAGCTTCAGGAAGAACTAATCTGGAAGTGCCCCCTACATCATTCCATGCAGCATACACCCTGCAGTCTTCCTCTGGGGGTTGGGGTGATCTACCCCTGTTTAAAGACTCCTGGAGTAGCTATCATAAAGTCCTGTTCAACCAGCAAAATTAACCTGAGGCCCTCACTCAGACAAGTCTAGATAAAATATGCAAAGTTAACAACTAGGCCACAATCAAGGTGAGCAAAGGTGTGATATTAAAAAAAGGAGAAAAAAAAAGTAGGCCACAGTATAAAGCAGAGATGGAGAACTACAAAAGCAGAGTAATAGGGACTATTTATCCTAAAGACAAAGAAGAACATACAAAAATAATCCCACCACATGTCAGCTAAATTAGCATTTCCAAGACTGCTGAGAAAAATATCTCTATTAAAAATATTACTTAAGGCCAGGCACAGTGGCTCACACCTGCAATCCCAGCACTCTGGGAGGCCAGGGCAGGTGGATCGCTTGGGCTTAAGAGTTGAGACCAGTCTGAGCAAGAGCAAGACTCCATCTCTACTAAAAATAGAAAAAAAACTAGGTGGGCATTGTACGGGCACCTGTAAGCCCAGCTATTCAGGAAGCTAAGGCACGAAGATCACCTAAGCCCAAGAGTTTGAGGTTGCTGTGAGCTATGATGACACAATGGCACTCTATCCAGTATGACA
>CAUYRH010164436.1:0-45579 GCA_963574655.1 Perodicticus potto | reverse complement strand
AAATGTAATTCAAAAATCAGAGTGAGGCTCAGCGCCTGTGGCTCAACAGGCTAAGGCGCCAGCCACATACACCTGAGCTGGCGGGTTCGAATCCAGCCCAGGCCCACCAAACAACAATGATGGCTGCAACCAAAAAATGGCCGGGTGTTGTGGCGGGCGCCTGTAGTCCCAGCTACTTGGGAGGCAGAGGCAAGAGACTTGCTTGAGCCCAGGAATTGGAGGTTGCTGTGAGCTGTGATGCCATAGTACTCTATCCAGGGTGACAACTTGAGGCTCTGCCTCAAAAAGAAAAACAAAAAACAAAAAACAAAAATCAGAGTGAAAATGAGGCACATGTAAATCAAATAAGGATTAGTTCAGATTCTCAACTGAAACTAATTATCAGGTTGCTATTTGAAAATTTTTATAAACTTATTGTAAGCACTTATTATTTTAAGGTATGGATTAAATGGTTTCTGTTGATCAATTTTAATGCAAATGTATTGTCCATGTGTGCATTCTAAGGGAAAAAAGACAAAAAGAAAAGAATTAAAGTCAAGTACACAAAACAAGGAAGAAATGAATATTAAAATCTCTTGTGAAATGTCAATAAAAAAGGATCCCTACCACTTTGAGTTGCTCTGTTTTGCACCAGTCCTAAAGATACATCTAAGTAGCAATACTATAAGCTCTATAATTTCCTAAGTGAACCAAAAATAACCTACAAGATTTATAATATTTGAACCTCCTTACTCTTTAAAATTCTTAATTTTTAGGAATGGAGGAAAATTCTTTCAAATTGATAAAGAAATCTAAAATAAAATCTACAGTTAGTATAGTTAATGTGGAAAAACTGAATGTTTCCCCCCCAATATTCAGAACAAGGCAAGGATTTCTGTTCTCACCTCCATTATTCAACCAAGTATGACAAATATGAGCCAGGACAATAAGGCAGGAAAAGGAAATAAAAGGTATACAGATGAGAAAGGATCTGTTCCTGTTTGTAGATGTCAAGATTATGTAAATAAAAAAATCTCAAGGAGTCTGGGAGAAAAACAAAACAAAACGAAAAACCAGCTTTCCTAGAACTAGCAAGTCAATCTAGCAAGGTAACAGGATACAAGATTAGTATACAAAAAATATAACTACATTTCTGTATAGTAGCAATAAATATATGAACACTAAAATTTATAATTATTAAAAAATGAAATATTTATAAGATGAGAGCTTAAAAACACTGGTGGAAGAACTCAAAGAAGTTCTAAAATAAATATATTGTGAGGCATACTGTATTTATGGGTTGGAAGACTCAACATAATAAATCGAGACTTTTCCTCACGTTAATATACAAGCTTAACAGAAATTCTTACCAAGATCCTAGCAAGAGAAAGACAAGATTCTGAAATTCATGCAAAAGTGCAAAAAAACTACAGTAATGTAAACAATTTTGAAAAAAGAAAAGGAGTAAAATGGAAAGAGTCAATGTACCTGATTTTAGCAAGGACATATGCACCCAAATGTGAATAGCAGCACAGTTTGCAATAGCAAAGGTGGAAACAACCCAGTGTCTTTCAACCCATGAATGAACTAATAAACTGTGATGTATGTATGCCATGGGATACTATTCAGCCATAAAAAAGGATGGAGATTTTATAGCTTTTGTTACAACTTGGAGGGATTTGGAGAACACTCTCCTGAGTAAAGTATCACAAGAATGGCCAGACAGGCACCACACATGCTCAATACTAACTTGAAATTTGCAGATTAACAACAATGAGTTCAACATGAGAGAAAAACTCAATTGAATCCAAGAAGGAAAGAGGGGGAGAGGGGTGTGTGGGTGTTCCAGTAGGAACAATGTGCAGGTATATGGAACACTTCCTGTGTGAGGGTGATAGCTACAACTTAGACTTGGCCTTACAAATGCAAGCAATGTAGCTAAATTGTATGTACCCTCACATTAATCGGAAATTTAAAAAAAATACTTATTACTCTCCATGGCTAAGGTAGTTAAGACCATGGGGTATTGGTGGAGAGATAAGTACCGGATCATGGAACAGAATAGAGAACCCAGAAACAGAGCCACACAACACAAGGATTTGTGTTCAGTTGACTTTTGACAAAGGTGCAGAAGCAACTTCCTGGAGAAGGCTAGCCCTTTCAACAAATGGACTATAGCAATTAAACATTCTTTGGCAAAACAAACAAAAAACAAAACAAAAAACACGTATCTTGACCTAACTCTAACACCTTATAGAAAAGTTATCTCAAAATAGATCACAGACTTAAATCTAAAATGTAAAACTATAAATTGTTTTTAAATAAGAGGAAATCTTTGGGATCTAGAACTAGGCAAAGAAGTTTTAAAACTGACATCAAAAGCGTGAACATCAAGGAAAAATGGATAAATTTGACTTTATCCGAATTAAAAATGCTATTGAAGACTCTCTTAAGAGGGTGAAAAACAAATTAGGGATTGAGAGACAATATACGCAAACTACATATCTGAATACACAAAAAATTCTCAAAACACAGCAGTAAGAAAGCAATGCAATTAGAAAATGGGTAAAAGACCTGAACAGATATTTCAATGAAGAGAACAGACAGAAGGCAAACAGGCACATGAAAAGATGTTCAATATCATTAGCCAGCAGGGAAATGCAAATTAAAGTCACAATGAGATATTACTATACACCTATCAGAATGGCTAAAATAAAAAATAACATCTCATCTTGGTACAGAAAAAAAAAATAAAGATAAAGATAAAAAAATAGTAACACCACCAAATGCTGGCAAAGATTCACTGAAATGGATCACTCATATATTCCTGGTGGGAGGGTAATGTAATATGGCCTATAGAAAACAGGTTGGCATTTCTCAACAAACTAAACAGACAACTACTACATGACCAAGCAACTGTACTCCTTGACATTTCTTTCAGAAAAATGAAACTTACATACACAGAGAACGCTGTATATGATTGTTCATATCAACTTAGTTTATACTAACTAAAATTTAGAAACAATCCAAATGTCCTTCAAGGGACCAATGGTTAAACTGTTGTATGTCATACCATGGAGTCATAAAAGGAATAAACCACTGACACATACAAGAACCCCAGAGAATCGTTCTGGGTGAAAAAAGCCAATCCCTAAAGATTATGATGTGTGATTTCATTCATGTAACATTCTTGAAATGAAGTCTTACAAAACCTCTCAACTCAAATCGTTCATATGTGAAAAATTAGTAACTGGAAAATGATTTATTTTAGTTTAAGCCTCAATCTCTTGACCAACTTGGATTCCAATTTCTTTCTGCCCATTTACCTCTACCCTCCAGTCAAACTGAACTACTTTCACTTCCCCTAACTGTCCACGTTTTCTTTCAGGGTCTTGAAAACTTCCCCTACTCAACGCTATGATTGACTGACTCTTAACAGATCTTTGGGCTTTGAAGACACTTTTACATGTAAAACCTTCCCGGGTTCCTCCAAAGTCTGGGTGATGCACACCTTAAGTGCCTGTAATTACTTCACCATATTGTAACTATCTCTTGTCCATCTTCCCCACTGGACCCAAAGTGCTTTGATGATGTTTTGTTCAGTATTTTCTTCCTAACACTGAAATAAAAGATCACAGCAGATGCTCAGTAAATACCTAATGAGTAATGAAAGAATAAGGAATAAATGAATGAACAAATAAAAAATAGATTCTTTAACCTCTGGCACAGGGAGATGGGCAACTTCTTGTTCACCCAGATGACTAGTTCATGTTTGCAGACATGGTCAACAACATAGGGAAGCTTCATGAAATATATTTTACAGCTTCATCTCTCTACTGCTGTACAATCCATGAGCTTAAGCACCTTTCCAGAAAACAACACCTAATCTAAGAGATGTCTCTTGAGAGCTACTGTTGGCAATACCAAAGTCCTTTTTTGGCAAATACTGCAAGGTCCTTGAAAAGATCTATCATGTAACTTCAGTGTGCAATGAGCAGCTGGGAGTGTTCAGAGAGAAGCTGGCATAAAAAAGATGTCTAAAATATAGTATGTAGGTAGGTTGATCTGACTGCTTAATTTCTCTGAAAAAATAGTAAAACCTTGGGTAGTTCGAGATTTCTTAGCCCTGAAATCTGGCACTAAATGTCCATCTTTCTCAGTATTGAGACTACACATCTCTGAACACAAGTTCTAAGTGAGAGTAGCAGGTCTGCCTTGGACAAAGGCCTTAAGACACAGGATGTCTGCCTGTCTCTTGTTTTCTCAAGTCTTGCTTCAGAAGGTTCTTCCCACTGCAGACAGCAACACTTATTTCTTTTTTCCTCCTGACCTTTGTCAACTATGTTGCTGTCCTGCATTTGGAAGTATTAACAATGGTCATTACCTGCCCTGTTTATTCAGTGTTAAGTATTAACAAGGCCTGTGCTATCTCAGCTGCTGCCGTATTTCTCCAGGAAAGATGTGCCTCTGTAAATGTCCTAATGCAAACAGGAACCTCATCTTTTTTTACGTGGGGGTGGGGAGAACTTGGAGGCAACTGAAAAGGTAGAAGAACATGGTAGATGTTTTAAAAGAACAGTGTTCAGAAACATATAAAAATAATTGCAGCATGAAATCTAATTCGAGACAAAATTAAGATTCTTGGGCATTTGGTCAATTCAGGTATTTAGTAATATATGGGCTATAAAGCACATATTTGTCTTCAACAGTTGATACGAGTAAACAGTGTAAAAATATATTACAGAATAAAAAGGAAAAAATAACCCTTGGCATTGAACTCTCTTCGTTTAGAGTTTGCACATTTGTTTTCTTGTGTCAAATAGCTATGTCCGAGTGGGAGGGATCCTGTTTCTGAGGGGACAGAAGAAAGCTGACAGTATTTTCCCGAGCACAAAGAAGGGTGATGATTTTTACTAAAGTGCCTATCAGATACTGCTTGTTGGACAGTGAAATTGCAGAACATGCAAACACCATGCAAAAGAGATCAAACGCAAAAAAATCAAGTTGGGAAAAAATCTTTCACTAGAGTCAGCTTTTCTGCAAAAATTAGCCCTTTCTCATAAATTTACCTAAGTTTGTGCGTGGGTCAGGTGAGAAAGCAAAAACCATCCTCAGAGAAACCAACCAGAAACCGCCAGGGGAACAAACGAAGCCAAATACATGCTTCCTAGACAAGAGCTGATCAACAGAAAGAGGGCAGGTCAGCTCTTCATTTTTAAAGTACAAAAGCAGTAACACGGAGATGAAAACAACAATGAATAGAGAATAGAAGTCTATTTCTTTTCTGTATCTAGAGCCATTTGAAATAAAGTGATAATGCTATTGCCTCTGGGATTTACCAGTGTGTGCGTAGTCTGAGAGGACTGGCTTTGGGGTAACACTTGCAAGCTCGGGATCCCAGTGTAACCATTTTATACCTATATGGGCTCAGACAAGTTACTTAACTATTTTTAATTTTCTACCTTTGAGAAATGAGCATGGATTACTTAAGTAATAGAAATTAACTGGAGATGGAAAAGGAGAATGATTTGCTGGAAGTACTTTGACAACATAACCTTTACATAAAAACAAATGTGATTGTTTATTGAGGGCCTGATATGTGCCTAATATTTCAGATATATTCTTTTAATCTTTACATATCCCTGCAAAGTTAATACTATTATTCCTAGTGTATAAAATGAGCAAACTAAGCCTCGAAGCAGCTTAGTAATTAGACCTAGGTTTCAAAACTAAGAAGTGGCAAAATCATCTAAGAATATTCCTTATCTCATTTTTTTCCTCATTTAAAAAAAAATGACCTATGAATTTTTCTTCCCTGATTCCTGTTTTCCTAATCCCATTGCAGGTCACAACTGCTTTGGAAGTCTTCCTTTTTTTTTCTCTTCTGTAGCCAGTTTAACTTTGTCTAAATCTACTCTACCAAGATGCCCTCTTCTGCCACTGCCTGGTGCACTGACCCTCAGACTTTTACCATTTGGTTTGGCTCGAGCCCTGTCCTCAGCACCTGCCCCTACCAGCACCTCCACCTTGATCAGCACTATCATCATAATAACAGCAGATACATACGTGGCACTTTTCTACAGTGTCAGTTACCCAATGGAATCAGTACTGTTCTTGGCCCTATTTCAGAGATGTGGAAAGTGGTCACCGAGGGTTACATCACCCACCAGGGGCACAGGGTAAGTGGCAGAGGTGGAGTGCTAACTTGGGCCGTCAGACTCTAACCTTCTACTGTACTGTGCTGCCTCCCCAGCCCCAGAGGGACCCAAAGTGAGTTCCTGATTCCAGCAAGTGAGTGTGGGCAGCAAAGGGTAAATAAACTGTTTTAAAAGTAGGTAAATATACTCTCTTATGATGTTTGCAACCCAGTTGTTTCCTTTTTATTATAAACATGTGGGGCTTAATCACTGGGGATAAAATGGTTATTTAGTGATCTAGCCTAGGAACACTGTTTTATGGGAACATAATTTCTGAGTCCCCTCCCTCCTAAATGACTGGAATAGCCTGCTCATATATTGGGACTTCCTTTTTTTCCATTTGGAAATAAAGTGAGGGAAACAGGACAAATGGGGGAAGGAAAGATTTCTCGTTTCTTATAGATACAATTCCTGCCCAGTAGAATGCAATCTGGATAATACATCCCAACTTTCTAAGTGTGCTAAAAATAAACGTAAATGGTTCATTAGAGCTAATCCGGCAGCCAAATGTGAATATTAATAACCTAGAAGATCAATAAGATGCCTAGCGAAGAACAATAGATTAACTTGGTTCTGGAAATAGCAAAATTTGTGTGGGCCAGAGAAGAAACAACGGGACAGGAGCCACACTCCGAAGAGAAAGTCTTTTCTTTGTAACACTCAAGGAATTGAGAATAGACAAAATATGCCTATCTCTTTTTGGCTCTGCCCACTAAAAAGCAGTTTCATCAATTTTTACCTTTCAGTTCCTGCCTTCGACTGCCACTGCTAACTCAATAGCAGAATGTATAGCCCTAGTTCAAATACAGGTCAAGATGGCTATTATAAATATTATGAGCCTATGCTATTACTTTCTTCCTGAGTTCTTGTGTTATGTACTCTATTCAAGTAAAGGACAGCACCGGGTAGCTTTCACCCAAAGTATATTCAATGAAAAACGTGGTTCCATGGGTCAAATAAATCTGAGAAATGCTGCATGAAAATCCTTCTTTTAAGACATCTAAGGTGCTGAAAGGACTTGAAGGGAAGACACGTGTGTAACATATAACCCAGGATTTCCCAAGCCTTTGGATCTCGTGGGCCTTTTTATTTTACCCCATTACGATCTTTGTGCAGATTTCAGCACTTTGGCAGGCTAAGATGGGAAGACTGTTCGACGCCAGGACTTCAAGAACAACCTGGGCAACATAGCGAGATCTCATCTCTACAAAATGTAAAAAACATAAATAAATAAAAGTAACCAGGCTTGTAGGTGCACATCTGTAGTGCCAGCTGCTTGGCAGACTGAGGCAGGAGGATCGCTTGAGCCCAGGAGTTCAGGGTTACACAGAGCTGTGATCACACTACTGCACTCACTCCAGCCTAGGTGATAGAGAGAGCTCTGCTCTGAACGGAGAGTAGGGCAGAGTCCCTGTCTTCCTTTCATATGTGACTAAAAGAAGTCACTCTAACTTCCCTGAACTTCAATTTCCCAAGGGAGCAGGACCACATAATGGTTCGAGGCTCTTTCTCCAGCCCCATAGCTTCAAACTGCCTGCTTAAGTAGCCGTCCTCCGCAGCACGGAAGCTGGGGTCTACGGATGGACTCTGGGCAAAAGTGCACCCTCCTGCTAAGCCCTCCTCAAAAGCAGCTCCCCACACCAAGGAGCAGCCTACACAATGGATTTCTCTTTTTTAAGAAACAGTTTCACTTTGTTGCCTATGCTGAATTGCCATGATCACAGCTTACAGTAACCTTGAACTCTCTCTTGGTGTCAGGTAATTCTTCTGCCTCAGCTTCCCAAACAGCTGGGACTATAGGCACTCAACACCACATGCTGTTAATTTAAAATTATTTTTTTGTACAGACAGGAGTTTCATACTATGCTGCTCAAGGTGGTCTTGAACTCCTGGCCTCAAGCAGTCCTCCTGCCTCTGTCTCCCCAACATGCTGGGATTAAGGCACAAGTCACCCAGGCCAACAATGGATCTCTGGCACCTCTTCACATTCAATGCTTTACATCCAAGCTGACCAAGCACACTGCAAAGACTATAGGGAAGGGGGAGGTGAATTTGCAGGCGATTGTTGAAACAAGCTTATATTTGTTCTTTAAAACATTTCCTGGCATTCAGACATGGCTTTTTAAATAGTTTCTTATGCTTTTTCATTAAAATATGCAAGCTTAATAAACATTATTCACCCCAAAACAGAGAAATGAAGCAAACCCTTTAACTGATTCTTCAGGCCCACATTCTCAGATGTTTACACTTTTAACTGAGATTGTTCTTCCTGACATTTCAACATTTTTTTGAAAAATTATCACAATCTAGAGGATTGTTCCTAAATATTGAAATTATATGGCTTTTATCCAGTTTCACAAAATTATTTGCCTCTTGTTATACTCTTATTTACGTATTATTCTCTTCTAAAACAGTGTAGAGAGAACCAAGGGTTACTCTCTACAAACTGAAATTGACTTTTTACTTTCTTGTTTTTACAGCAAGGACACACTAACGATATAACGGCAAGAGCTAACACTCACCTCATTGCCTAGTATGTGACAGACATTACTCTAAGTGATGTGTACGTGCGTCTAGGAATTGTAATATAACCTTACAAGGTAGGTACTGTCACCCCAATTTTACAGATGTGGAATCTGAGGCACAGAGAAGGTATGTGACTGGGTCACACACCCCACCGGTAGAGAGCCGAGTTGAGACTTGAATCTGTTCTCCCAATCCCTACGCTGTACATCCTCCAGCTTAAACTTGTAAAGCAATGGAACGACCACGATAAAAATGCATATAAATAGTTAAGGCACATAACTTGGAGTTACACGAACTCTATGACACAACCCACGAAAAAGGAATTTCTGACCTCTGGTTCTACTTAAGTCAAATCAAGGGGGAAAGGCCTCGTTTATACTATGAAAGATACAGGTTGGATGCATGAAAACACGTCCTCTGTTCAACGTCATGAGAGAAGTTTGCCTGAGGAAGCTGTGCAATCTCCTTCCCAAAGTTTCCTTTTCTTTTTTTTTTTTTCAGATAGGTTTAAGGCATCCCTGTTATTTTTTTCAACTTTTCCTACTTGGATGTATTTTCTTTGATTTTTGAATGTGATTTGGATCTATTTGTGGTCGTTAATTCAGCGGTCAGCCAGGATTCAAATTACTCGAATGTAAATAAATAAATACATAAAATGTCAGAACCATCTGAAATATTCTGAAAAAAAATTCTCATAGAAGTTAGAATGGGCTAATTTAACAGTCCTCAACATTGTTACTTTAAGTCTAATTGTATCCTGAGACTACTCCATGATAATTTTTTTAAGAGGTTAAAGGAATAATTTTTAAGATATTAATGGGGTGGGGGCAGAGAAAAAGACTTAAGAGACATAATAACTAATGTAATGTATGGACTGTGTCTGGATCCTGATTTACACAAACCAACCTGAAAAAGGCTTTTTGGGGCAATCATTGAGGAAATTTGATTATTGCCTAGGTATTAGATGTTACCAGGTAGTTATTGCTAATTTTGTTAGGTTTGATAACAGCACTGTGGCTATAAAAGAAATCTCCATTTTTTCGAGCTGCATCCTAAAGTCAGTATAGACATGATATCTTCAATTTTTACTTTGACAAAAAAAGGAGATATACAATGTAAGTATGGCAAAATCTTGGTAATTATTAAATCTGAGTGATAGTGTCTGAGAGGCCATTATATTGTTCTGAAACCTCCCATTATACATTAATAAAGGGCCACAAGGTGGGAACTGTGCTGGGAGAAACATAGACATGTATAATATATAACCAGTCATTGTTCTCCAGCTTGCTTTCCTATAATTGCTTACTACTCAGGAGTCATATAGCTGATATCATAAAGGTTCTCAGTTGTTCATTGCTCCCAGAGATAACATCACCCTTGTGAAACCTAAGGCTAGTTTTTGAGATGTCTTCCAGTGCCTGCTTTCTGGTAGGAACAGCTGACCCACCAGACCAGGGGCCCTACCAAGAAACTGACTCAACTGGTCTTGTGACACTCCTCCCCAAGAGCTGACTCAGCAAAGAAGACAATTTCTACACCCCTAAGGTCCTGCCCCAAACCCATCCAATCAGCAGACCCAACTGCCTAACTCTTTGTCCTCCAAACTATCTTTAAAATCCTTTCCCCCAAATTCTCGGGGAGACAGGTTTGAGAACTTCCTCCCCTCTCCTCACATGGCACCTGAGATATTTAAACCCTTTCCTGCTGTAACCCCTGCGGTGTCAGTGTATCGGCCTCTGAAGCAGCAGGCAACGAACCTGGTGAAGGCTCTAACAGTTCTCTTTGCTTTTGCATATGTGGAACAATTTTCAGGATAAAATATTTTGATAAAGAATATAGAAGGATTTCTCTCCTGATGAAAAGAAATATGCGATAAGTAAAACAATGTGAAAACAAACTATGGGAGGGAGAAATGGCCGGATACACACCTGAGTATATAGTTCATTTCTCCTCCTGAAACTGAGGCCAGGAAAAGGAAATGGGGATTGAAGAGAAGATTGCAGGACAACCGTGGACAGAGAAAGACAGGAAGAATAAAGAACCACAGCAATGGCACTAACGATATTTCAGGCAGATTTCATAGGACCAGGCAGCTCCAAATTCGCTGTTTCTGCTTTCCACTTCCTCTAAAATGTCTTTTCACCCAATACTGTCAGTCTCTGACTGAAAAATACTAAATAAAATAAACCTGATATCCCTGTGCACCCTATGTATGCGGTGTTTATATAATCTCTCCCACTGATGTGCCCTCAGTCCTTGAGTACGTGGTTTAATTATTGAGGTACACATGTGTGCATGGATGTGTGGGTATGTCTTTGGCGTGTCTGTGGTCAGCTCCTCCCATAGTCTTATCTTTTACCCATTGGGTACACCTCTATAAAACTAACAGCCAAACTTCTATTTGATATTCCATGAGTGTTTAATATACAACTATCTCCAGGACAACTAATATCTCTCAATAATTAGGATATTAGATTGTTCTTCAAAGTAAATGACCACAGAGGTGTGCTTAATATACATCTATCTTCAGGACAACTAATATCTCTCAATAATTAGGTAAATAGATTGTTTTTCAAAGAAAATGACCACATAGCTAAACCATTATACTTTCCCTAAGTACCTTTACTAAAGGCTCATCAAAACATACATTAAAATGCAAATGAAAACCTTTACAAACAGAAATAAACACTCTGAATCAGTTGGTCAGACTCAACAAATACTACCTTTTCCGGCATCATCTCCCCACCCAACACACACATGGACAACTACATTTAGTTTCTAAAAATACACTGGCTTCTTGTTTTTAATCACACTCTCTAATAAATTTTGAATCCTAGTTTTCTCATCTAACGTTAAAATATGGGTCTTTTCCTGTTCCAATTCTTCTTCTTCTTTTTTTTTTAGAGATGGAGTCTCACTTTATTGCCCTCGGTAGAGTGCTGTGGCATCACAGCTCACAGTAACCTCCAACTCCTGGGCTTAGGCGAGTCTCTTGCCTCTGCCTCCCAAGTAGCTGGGATTACAGGTGCCTGCCACAATACCCGGCTATTTTTTTGTTGCAGTTTGGCCGGGGCCGGGTTTGAACCTGCCACCCTTGGTACATGGAGCTGGCGCCCCACCCACTGAGCCACAGGCGCCACCCTGTTCCAATTCTTCTTAAACCATCCATTAATAGCTGGAGAATATCCTGTCAAGTGGAAAGAGTAAAGTTTTCTTAAATTTTCCCCTAGTATTGAATATCAGGTTGTTGCCAAGTGTTCAGAATTATAAAATAAATAATACTCTAATGACCATTTTTATGGGCAATACTTTCTAACATAATTGTGTTTTCATAGTACTGATATACTTAGGTCACAAAAGTAAAAAAAAAAAAAAGCTCAGTTAAGAACAGTTCCTAGTACTTTACCTTAACAAAAGAAAAAAAAATTGTAATAAGAGAGGTCCCATTGAGAGGTCAGTTTGCTGGATGGGCCCAAAGTCCTGACTCCACTATCTGTGATGCATAGGATGTGACTGAAGAAAAATATACTGTCCCGTTGCTTCTCAGTAGCACGCGGTGTTATCCTTCATCTAACCCTAGTCACTTCCACAAAATGTATCTGGTGCCAGTAGTTTTTCTCCGAGTTATCAACGTGAGCTTGCAGTGGTGACTGTTCTGTTTAGAATTTCATCACTGCTTTGTCTCCACCCAGAGCACCTCTAACGCAGCCTCTTCACCCCCCTCATGGTAGTGACTTGTTCGCACTGTCAATCTGCTGAGACTCTTTCACTCACCTTTTAATCACCTACAGTGCCTGGGATTGTGCTCTGCCTGGAGTAAACACTGCTGGGCCATTAGCTGATTTTAATCAAATTATCAACATCAGTCTGTTCTTGAGCAGCTAACTTCCCTCTATCTTGTCCTCTGCCCCACCCAGTGCTTAAAAACACCTCTCTAGGTAGCTTCGACAAATTTAATGAATGTGCTGTTTACATCCTTTCCCAGATAATTAACGAAGATGTTAAATAAGACCATGCTGAACACAGGTCCCCACCCTCTCCAGATTCAATACACTGCTGTTTATCATTACACTTTCAGTCCTTCAGGCAGTTTTCAATCAATTTGACACATTCACATCAATTTGAATTCTTTTTCTGAACGAGATTTCATGAGGCCCCGCCATCAATTCTTCCATTAATGTCTGGATGTATTTCGATATGACAATGTATCGGGTGTATTCTTTTTGTCCACTGTTTTCCAATTTTCAAAACAACAACAACAAAAATCAATTAAGTTGCCCTAACTTGTAAAAGCTTTATAGATCAATGCTGTTTGTTGCTCACGGCTCTAATATCCTGCAGATGTTCACATATTTGCCCTATCAACTGCTGTATTATTTGTTACCGATGTAGTTTTCCTAATTCATTTATTCAGCAAACACTTACTCACGAATACTTACTACGGGCAGGTGCTGTGCTTAGAATAGGTTTAAGACTAATTCTATTTAGAAATTAATTATTCAGGAGATCTTGTTCTGTGAAATACACAGGACAATGTCTTTTGTAAACTGCTGTTTTTTGCTACACATTGGCAACACTGGCGCACAGACAGGGCAGGAAGACGAACAGGTTCCTGAGGTCAGGATTCTGAAAAATGTAGCTAAAATAAGATAATAGAATGAATCTGTGCTTTGATTATCTGTGGTATCTCTGCCAACAATACTCATGACAATTTAGAATTGGATATGTCTCCTTTATTCCCATGTCTCTCTCTCCCATTGTTCTTCATGATTTCCAAAGGAGAGCTTCCATATTTTGATGAATTCATTACTATTTCCATTAACATTGGCTAACACATCATCCAAGACCTTGCTTATTTATTTGCTTTCTTCCTTTTCTTCTTCTTCTTCTTTTTTTAATGAAACAGGTCCTCATTATTGCTTAATTATCCTTATTTATCTTCTTAAAGGCCAGTTTTTAAAAGCAGTTCTGAAGCTCAGGCATTTTGCCATCAATAGCTCAGTCATTTGAGCACAATCATTAAGCTTATCTCTCTCTTTATTTAATGTGAGGCCTCCTTCATCGCTGGTATGCCTTCCTTTCTCCTTTTTATTATGTTTGTATTATTGCCCTTTGCACTACTGATCCCCATAAATACTTCTCGGCTGTAACTCTGGAACCTATTTGATGATCTCTGCTGTCCTGCAAGAGTCCTACAGATTTCATTTGCTTTCAGCCTTCTCCTTTTGTTTTTCTTCTGTTTTTGCAGGGGTCATTGTCACTTGGCTAGTGCCTTTGGTTTTTCCGGTGATGTCTGGCCTCCCAGGTGAAATCACTGACTCTGAGCAAAGCACCTGCCCCATGTTTATGAGGCGAGAAGAGCTGCAGAACCATGGGACCCAGCTAAAGGATCAGAGACCGCCTCACTGCACCTGCTCCCAACCCAGGGGGACGGGTACCATGTCCTCAGTGAGACTCAACCCTGTGCAGCACAGCACAGTCTCCTGGGGAAAAGGAGATGATGTCTACCTGTGAGTTTCCCACCTCAAAATAGATTTGCACTTCCAGCAATGGTTCCTCCCTGAACTACTGCCATTACTATTAGCACAACCGTTCTCCCACGTATCAGTTATGCCTCAAAGACCACAAAGTAAAGAAATATTGGATTATCTCTCTTTTCTGGGTGATACCCAGACCTGTACCTGGATTAGGTACATTCACCCCTTCTCTGTGTGTGGTAACGGAATCTGCGACTGTTAATTGTTATGCTGGATTAATTACCAGTTAATTTTCACCCCGTATTGTAACACAGAAATAAATTTTCTAAAATAGGGAAAATTTTGAGGAAAAGATTCATTTCTAAAGAGTCCAACCAGAGACAAATCATAAGCTAAAGGAAAAGAGGTCTCATTACCATATTAGTTTAAGTATAGTACTATTGGTAAATATTACATTTATCCCTTCAATTATGTATCTTTTTAGAAGACTGACCCAAGACACCCAGAATCATTACATAAATGCCATTTTTATATCAACTTAGCAATGTGTACATTTTTCTTTCAAAACTGCAATAAGCCAAGGCACCAACTTATGATGTTCTTTCCAATTAATACCAAATAAATCTATCTAAATGTTTTCATTTCAAACCCATATATTTAACCCAAATTACCGTGGACGGTTTAAGGAGAACCCCACCCGGTCTGATAAAATACAACACTGCAGACGAAGCAAGTCGATCTTTTCCTTCTTTGTCTGAGTGAGAGCTCCTGACACAGTCACACTATTTTCTTTTGGGAGATTTGACACTCAGTGAGCAGGAAGACATGCATAGGTGCGGTGAGGATCTTTTCCCCACCACATCTTTCCTCTGCCCTTCCTGGTTGTCCGCGTCTCATTCTTTTCCTTTCCTTCTGGTGCTGATCCTGTCCGGGGTGCATTCCACTTCTCCCCTCCCATTTTCCGAATAACTGCATTCCTCACCTGCCAACGCCACACCAACCACACATCAGAAGCGTCATGGCAGCTTCCTTGGAGATAGGGGATTAAATTATTTTTCAATTTCAGCCATTTATTCATAAAATACCACACATAAGGTCCTGGACAACAAACACCAACTGGGCGGGGGCCTGCCCTACATGGTCCAGCCCTTACCAGGGAAAGCCTGTCTCTTTGGAGTGAAGATAAATAAAGAGGCAGGCTCAAAACAGCTACCCCAGGGCCTGGCAGCCTCACCCCATCCACCCCTTCTCAGCTTTTCATCTTCTCCTCGCATTTTTTTCTTTTCCACCCATTTTTGCTCCTGTTATTTCCTGACAACTCTAGATTCCTCCCCCCATCTCCCCTTCTTTCCCTTCAGCTCCCTGAGGCATTTCCCCCCTCTCTGTCTGGCCGCCCATCCCACTGCACCAGCTGGTGCAGATAGAAACCAACGCGTGTTTCCCACCGCTGCAGCTCAGTGTGGCCGGGGGAGTTCTGAGTTTACCCTCTGCCACTGACATCTGAAACCCCGGGAATGGTAAAAACCATCATCATTATCACCTCTGTAGGCACTGCTGTGTCAGGCAGAGATCGAGGCTCCCACCTTTGATAATGGGGAACTCCGAAATTACCTAGGCTGGGAACGGGGCATCAGCATATAAAACCATGCAAAGGAGCTAAGCTCCAGGTACCTCCTGATAGGCAGAGATTACAATCCACCAGAAAACAGCCGCAGTCGCTCCTGACACTGTCCTGCACTCAATCGCCATGGACAAACCCCTTCCCTTCAGTATTGCCACCGGTTAGGGCTACTCGTGTGTCCATTGCACGAGGAACCAAACTTTAAAGGGGCATTTAAAGCAAATTCAAGCGCAAATAGATTAACAACAAGGAAAATTCCATCATTATTCTTCCAATGCTTACTCATTCTACGATTTAAATATTTATTCTTCAAATACAGCCAGTGTGTGTCCGTATGAAATCATCAGAACATTGGACCTTCGGCTCTCCTCCGAGGGTCAGAGCTGAGATTCTGTGTGTATAATATTATTATAAAAAGAATAAATATTTAAAAATGAACTAAGTAATTTTTTCTTACAGACTACCGCAGAGAATAAAAAGTTTCCCACTGCCTCAAACTCCAAGGAAGTTTGTGACTCTGTGAGGAGACTACAAAGTTATCAGAGAGTAGACAACCAGTCCT
Source organism: Perodicticus potto (assembly GCA_963574655.1). Lineage (NCBI taxonomy): Eukaryota > Metazoa > Chordata > Mammalia > Primates > Lorisidae > Perodicticus > Perodicticus potto. Next base: position 29,217 of record CAUYRH010164436.1, on the reverse strand, counting down.
ATGAGCCTGTCACAATTCTTCCACTGAAATTTTGCTATGTTAAATTTTCATTCAAAGAAGTCATCCGTCCGCAAAGGTTAGGCAATATTGGCTATACAAAGATATTCAGTGAGTGACATTTGTTGAAGTGGGATTTAACTTAAATTCTATAATAAGCCTGTAGGGGCGTGGAGACGATTATCCATAAATTTTATACTTTCATTGAGTTGATCATCATATTTTGGAAATAACAAGGTTACCTTCATTAGAAACTTCCTTCTGTTTGCCAAACTACCTCTTATTTCACAAAGATTTTCCTTGTGATTTCTATGTCTTCTGAACAATGCTCAGATTCTCCTATACGTTTTATTTCCAGCCTTGCCTTACCCCTCGTTCTCAACCTTTACTGGAGGCAACTTTTTTTCAGCAACTAGAACTATGCAGTCTCTATCTGCCCTGGCTTACTGGCCAAGTTTCTCAAACAGAAAGCATGAAATACATTTTTTTTAATGTCCAAAGAAAAAAATTTGGATCCCAACTAGAGCTCAGCCTCAACTTTATTTGTCCTTAACTAGGCATGTTTCATTTTCCCACCCACCAAACAGCATTCCCACAGCTCTGGGCGCACCCATACACATTCAGATGGATGGCTCTAGAATCACAGAATTGGAAATGGTTTTAGATATAATTTAGTTCAATCCACTGATTTTCAGAGACAAGGCAAAGGGAGCTCAAAGAGGTTAAATGTCCTTTTAACACGGTTAGTGATAAAAATCCAAGCGAAAGTGAAAGTGGCCACTCTGGTCCCTGTTTGCAGCAAATGACTTGTCTTAGAATTTCTCGAACATCTAGCATTAAAAGTAGAGTGATTTTAACCTTAAGGAAAACTTCAGACTTGAAATTATTATGTTTTAAAGGAAATTAAAATTGTTAATCAGTTCTAATAAACCAGATATTTAAGATCATCTCACTTTTATTTCATTCCTCACTAAGCCTATGCCGGTTCAAAGTTCTGTGACTATCAAAACTGTAAGTTATCTGAAAATAATTTCTATCACACATTATATAAGAGTACTGGACTCATGCCCATTGTTGGCACAAATTAGTAAATTGGTACAATCTTGCTGAAGGGCAGTTGGCAGTATGTTATCAAAGACTTCATAATATCTGAACCCTCTTCATGCTGTCAACGTCACTTCTAAAAATGTATTCTGAGGAAAACTTACGAGCGATCTAAGAAGAGGGGCTATTTTTATTCTTTTGCCTTTGCACTTTTTGATATATTCCAAAATTACTTATAATGAGTTTATGTCATTTCAAAACTTCTCATTGTTCACAAAGAATGAGAGAAAACTGGCTGCTTACCCTTCAAAGTTCCTGGATTGATTTTTTTTTTTTTCTGGTCAAAAGTTTATAGAAAGAGAGAAATTGTGTCTTCTGGGAAAAGCCACCAGTTCTAACTGTGAACAGGTGTTCAGAGCATTAGTTGGTGTCTGCATCTCCAAAAAGCTATAGAAGAATAAGGCTCCAGCTGAACCTTCTCTTTGTATATGGATTCCATGTAATCAATAGATCTAGAAATGCTTATTGAACACATCCTGTGATCATCATTCACTGACAGCTATGTAGAAACAGACAGGAAGAGTTCCCTGTAGCATCATATATGCATCTGAAAAGATGACCATGAACACAAGGCTGTAATTAATCTCCAAATACAAAATGAAAGTATCTAGAAAGGACAGAAGGTCATGCAGAGCCAGAGTGTCAAGGAAGGACTTTGGAGAGGAGAAAATGTTCAAGTCTTGCAAAGAGATAAACCAGGAAGAGGCAGAGTATGGGAAAGAAAGGCTTAACTGGGTTTGGGTGGTGGAATACTGAAAACCAAGGGTCAAAAGGAAGGGCTGCCTAGGCCCACCCTGAAGTGCACTGCAACTCCCTACCGACATTGGGGGTCTGTTTTGTGCTCTGTGCAATTTGAGGTGGTGAGCTGTTAGCCGGGAGCAGTGGCTCACACCTGTAACGCTAGTATGCTGGGAGGCCAAGATGGGGCGATCCCTTGAGCTCAGGAGTGTGAGACCAGCCTGAGCAGGAGTGAGACCTCATTTCTACTAAAAACAGAAAAATTAGTACTACTAAAACTAATAATTAGTAGTACTACTACTAAACAGAAAAATTAGCTACTCAGGAGGCTGAGGTAAGAGGATCACTTAAGCCTAGGAGTTTGAGGTTGCTATGAGCTATGACGCCACAGCACTCTAGCCTGGAGCAACAGAGTGAGACTATGTCTCAAAAAAAAAATTAATTTCTTGTAAATAAATATCTAATGTGAGATAGTTTTGGTGGTGGTTTGACTTTGATAGAAATGTAGATTACTAAGAAATTTAAACCCTTAATACTTGATTGAGATTTTACTGTCCAGTGTTCAAATATCTATAAACTCAATGATTCAGTAACTTAAATTTTTGTCTTTGGATTTGAAGAGGAAGTATCAAATTCTGCTCATCTAATTCCAGTTAATGATATGTAACCAAATCAAATGACATACTGACAAGGTTTATAACAGAGCAGAGGCAGGCAGAGGAACATCTATAAACCCCACTGGAAAACAGTTACCAAACACAGATCAAAAATGTGTTTAATCGTCTAACAGTATGAGCCAAGGATCTAAGGTAACTCTTTAAAGATAGAATGCTCATGTTCCAAGGATGTGAAATCAACATACTCTTTTTCAGATCTGATATTTGAGCCAAGGACTCAGGTTTTCCTCTTGGTTTTATCCAATAGTATAGTCACTGGAATTATCACTTACGAAAGTATCGCTTTTTAACCTATAAAACCATGTCTTTATCTCTAGGGAATATATGTAAAGTTTTCCCACCAAAATGGTAACAAAATAATAAAGTTTAATACCAAATTGCTCCATGTGAGAATTTCCTTTCTTTTCAGAAGAGACCCTCTACTTCTAAGAGTTTTATCCTGCTTTATTACTAACTGAGGAGCTCACAGAACAAACAGCAGAGCTGAGAACAGATTGAGATGAACCCAACCTAGAAACAAGAGAATGGATTGTGTAGGAAAGTCAGGATTGGAACTAAAAAGTAAGGACCTGAAAAAGTTTCCTTTTCTAAATGGCTTGTCGCTGTCCTACAGCCTTATTCTGTTGTCAGTAGTATTTCTGCTGTTAACTGAGCTTACTTACATAGCCCATCCGTCAAGCTTTCATTAAATAACAAGCATGTGTGTTTTCCCCGTGCACACGAGGCCCGGTCTGACACAGGACGTACGGACATGAGGCCAGGGAATAATGTCCCAGTGGCACAAGGCGTAGCCTGCATCATTGCTTTTCTGGATCCACTTGTCTCAGGTGGACACAGCAGTAGGGGAGAGGGATGTCGACAGAGACCTCAGTCACCCAACGTGCAGGAACATGAGTATTTACGAGCTCCATCTTCACTGTCAGGGAACACTACACCAAGGATGAAAGAGCTCCAATGATTTAAAGCCTGGCCCTCTTGAAGACAGCCGTGCCTCTGCTGTGCCACACAATGACCCTTTCAAATCGGGCGCTGAGCTAGATCAGCACCTCTCCCTCGACCTCTTTGATGGCTCAGTGCAGGCTGCACCGTGTGCCAGCAAGTCCAAGCACCGCTCCAGCAGGGATCTCCTGGAGCAGAAGGCTCGGGAGATCATGAGAAGGAACAGCTTGTGGTTTTCTACTTCAAAGGCAGCCAATGTGCTCCAGCCCTCCTTTCCCACTCCAAGTGGCACGTCCTTTCTTCTGCTTTCTCTCTATTTAATAGTCACACAAGAATAATTGACTTAAAAGTTAAGTCACAAAACATATCACGCTTGCTTTCATTTCTTTTCCTGGAAGTTGGTCTCCTAGAGTGATCTCTAGAATCGAACCCTTGGTGTGCATTTTAGAAAACACCTGGAAGATGACAACAGTTCAAGAGCACACCATGGCCAATGCTGAGATCACGGCCTTTACCCCGTGCTCTTCAATCCCACCTTCCAATGCTGAACCGTGCTTTAATATGAGAGTTTATTTCACACCAATATTGTTGCACGTTCCAAGGATCCCAGCTGGCATCACTGTGGCCCTGCTTGAGGGCAACAGAAGCAGAAGATGCTGTATTAATTTCCTGGTATCTTTTAGTCCTCTGCTGATTATGTAGCAATTCAGTCGACTACTGGGAAAAAGAAGCAAAGAGATTTTCATTCCCAGAAAATCTACAAATTCAAGACCATTTAAAGGGAAGCACTCTAAATGACTTCTGACCCTCTGCTTTACAAAAAAAACAAAAACACTAAGATGTGATCAAAAAGTTCCTTGAGTTAGGTTTTAACATGAATCCTTAACACATTATTATCTTTCCGCCCTAAATCTGGAGTTTGCACTTTAAACAGAGATTTCGATAAATTAATGCATTAGCTACAAAGAAATGAACTCAATTTAAATGACTAAGCAGGTGACCTGAATATTATTTCCTCTAAATAGCCTGAGCAACATAAAAAGAAAATGAATACAAAAGAAATCTGAGTAATGCCCTATGTCTACAAGATTCCATCTAAATAGAGCACGTCTCTGTGTGACGTGACTCACGCGAGGCCCGCAGCTTCAGTTTTGAACAAACAAATGCAAGCTTTAGCTCAGCTCCAGGCTGGCTAGGGTTAGTCCCCCACCTAACTAGTTACCCAGACCATCCATGTTGACACAACCAGAAACACACCCTCCCTCAATAAGAAGGCCCAGGGAGTTAAGGGTGACCCTAAGGTACAGGGCTTTTGAGGCACGCCAAACTACATTCCAGAAAATCATTTCATTTAACAAACTCTCAGCAGGCACCCTGATTAGACATAATCTATAAGGGCCTTTGTCTCAGGCTGCTCCGCTCTGCCGTGCGGGGCTCTCTGTATGGTGGTAATTGGTTTGGCCGTCCATTCCACCCACCAGGTGATAGAAAACTATCAATCAGCCTAAATGCAATGTGAGAGAAGTCTCGTTAGCCAATTAGTCAGTAATGAGGACATCAGCCACCACGTCTTCTGCAGAGGGCACCTTAGCCATTCCACTAGAGTCTGAGAAGATGACAGTCCCTGTGTGATTAATAAAGATCACAGGATACTTCAGAAATCCTACATGGGTGAAGAAGAGAATCAGAGAAATGCACTTACAGGTATAAGAGCTAAATGCTTCTAATGCCACTCAGTGCTCGATGCAAAACCATTCCAAAAACACAGGATCAAACAACTTCAGAGCTGGAAGGGACCCTAAAGATAAATTGTTCCCACCCCAACATTTTATACATGAGGCAGGGAACAAAACGACTTCTCCAGCTGGCTGGCAATGGTGTACCTATCATGGCTCCAAGTGAAAATGTTTGGGCTGTTGAGAACAAACAAAAAAAGACAACACATCAATATGGAGAGACTGCTGTGCGGCTTCTGATACTTTTCTAAGTGTGTCTTTTGTCTCTACTGGAGGTAAGAATTTTGCATTTTCCTTCCCCAACTCCCCTGGGCCCCACACACTGACTGCACATTTTGAGGAAGTAGTATGTGTATTTAGAGCAAAGACTCTTCAGCCAGACTTCCCAGGGCTATAATGCCACCTCCACGTCTTACTAGATAGGTGACTTTGGGCAAGTATGGAAAACCCTGTACCTCGGTTTCCCCATCTGTAAAATGGGGAATATAATACAACAACCCTTACATCCCAGGGTTGTTATGAGGGTGAAAGGAGTTTGTCTACGTGAAACACAGAGCAGAGGCCAGCACGTGCAAGCTCGGCTGTTCCTACTGAAGAAGGTGCCCTTGGGATGATGACTGCAATGGCAGGGCGACTTCTGCGTGTGTAGGAAATAGGTGAATGAGGCAATGAAACAAAACACCATAACCTTCCTTGGGATGAGGCCTGAGGGAATGACGGAGAGTAAATTCCAAGGGGAGAGCTGGGGTGAGGCTGGTGTGGTTGAGACTCGGTCTTATGGAAACATCACTACAGCTTTGGAAGACAGTCCATAATGTCCCCACCTGCTTACTGAAATGTTCCCCCAGAGGGTCACCTGAGCACAGTCATGTGGAAATCCAGGTGCCCGCTCACTGCTGCGGCCCACCAGCCAAGAAACCATGTTTCAGGTGACCACACACAGCCATCTTTACCCTTGTGTACTCACTCGCGTGGTCTCAGAGCTGGGCAAGCTCTGATCAGAGGTGGCACCATTCTTCTCCACGTCACCAGGCCCCGGACCCTGAAGGTGACTCCACCTCTCCTAGAGGCTTCTCTGCCCCTCTTCCCGCCCTCCCACTGTGCTGGTGACACTGCATTGACACCACTTGTTTCATTCCACCTCTCTGTTTCCTACCACTCCACAGTGCCCCCTGAGTGCAGGGTCAGAAAGATACTTAACAAAAAGGCAGTGCTTGTGGCTCATAGGAGTAGGGTGCAGGCACCATATACCGGAGGTGGTGGGTTCAAACCCGACCTCCCCAAGAAACTGCAAAAAAAAAAAAAGATTATTTAACAAAATCAAGTTTGCCCCCGTATAACATACACCAAACGACAAGAGCTTCCCTGACGTGAGTGCTACTGCACTGCCCTAAAATGCCTCTGAGATTTTTCTCTTTTACCTTTTAAGAGCAAATATACCCATATACTCTACTATCGTCACTACCAATCTCTCCTCCTAGCCCCAATCCCCCTAAAGAAATGAAAACACACATGAGGTTCAAAGGCCAGCTCCTTTGCCACTGCTACCACAGGGGGCAAAGAGCAAACCAACAGCATTCTCAGAAGCTTAACGAGAGAATGAAGAAATGGAGAGCAGAAGACGATGGACAGACTAGCAAGACCTTAATGAGCTCAAGATCTGAGGGTGGAAAGGCCCAGGAAAAAGTGGGGATGCTGCCTGACGTCTGACTCTTCCCCTTCAGGCGTGTAAAACCTGTGTATCCACTCCATATAAGAGAGACACAGAGAGGGGGAGCCCCTTATAAGATCCTTGAAGGCAGGAACGCTTTTGCATTTTCATTTCCACTGCATCACAGTGTTGGGGACACCTCTAATCATCTGAATAAGTGAATGAATATTGCATGGGCTATAAAGAGAAACAAAGAAATAGATCTTGAACTTACGAGATATACCTCAAAACTTGCCTAAACTCCAAGAGAGGAGGTTACTGCCCACGTGCTGTTTTCAACTGCTATGTAGAATTTGCAAACAGAATTCATCTCTAGGAAGAGGAGGAAGGTCCCTGCCACCTGAACATTCACGAACAATGCCATTCTCTCTCTTTCTCCCATACAAGGTCCACACGGTTGACAGCCACCAATCTTCCTCTAGCCCTTGGCACCCACATTTTATCTAACATTATGTCCAACCGAAATTAGAAACTTCAAAGCAAATCCATTCAAAAAATCAACACCACAAAGTGTACAGTGCTTAACAAAAGGACATCATAATTTTATGAAAAAAATGCAAATATGACACAAAGTAATTGCCATATTTATGTCTTTCCTACTGACCTTATCTTGCCAGAGTAGGAGAATCGGCGTCAGGAATGAACTCTTTGCTGATTTAAATAAGATTCTAATATATATATTATGCATAATAATAGTCCCCTTCCGCTATTACATAAACATAAAATATTACCCTCCTTCTATTCTTGAGACGTTATGACAATCTGAGCTAATAGATTTAATTGAACTCAAGTCCCTGAGAGAAAAGAACTACTTCTGCTTGTCTCCAAAATGCAGTCTATGAAACTTTCATAGAGGACACCAAGGAATCACTGTGTCAGATGACATACTGTGAGTATTTTTCAAACTCTTAAATTCCTGACATTTAAAATAAGACTATTTTCTTTTGTATAGATAGGAATTATTTAGGGTCCAATAATACACAAGCATTTCTATATAAATGCATACAGAGGTGTTCTAATTTTTGAGAGGTAAATTACACTACTTTGTGAGTGGGTCTTGAAGCAACAGCTATGAGTGAGAATGGTTCCACACGTATCCCTGGATGAATTCTCCTTTGCCAACTTGGCCTCCATGGAGTAGGCCAGAGGTGGGAGGATAAAGAGAGACAGGAAGAAAGGAAATAGGGAGATAGCAGAGTAGGAAAGAGAGGGGAGGGCCGGAGGATCAATTATTCCAAATTGTAGAGCTGAAATCAAATCCATCCCCCCTCCCTCCAACAGTTAGACGAATGCTCTTACCTGTAGCACTGTTTAAGATGGGGGGAATTTTTTTTTTTTATGGTCCAGGCAAATTATAAATACAAAGAACAACCACACTTCTAGAATTTAAAAGGAGGGCTGCAATCGCATCATTCAAAGAGCCTGTCTATGTCATGAGAAACCTCTAACTAGAAAAATTCTCAGTAAAGCTACAGGGGTAGCCATCTCCCATTCAAAATATAAATGCTTAGAACAGCTAACCTTTGCTAAGGTTAAGACCTAAGACCTATGTGTAAGGTACTGTTTGAAGCATATATTAACTCACTTCATCCTCAGAAAGTATTATAATGCACATTTTGCGAATAGGAAGTAATTAATGTACCCAAATGACACAGCCAGGACATGTCAGAGCTGGGATTCCAACCCAGCTGCCTGACTGCAGACCCAGCACGCTGCGCCATTTCATTAGTGCGCGAGCGTCTGGATGCGTGAGTGAGCACGTGCAAAAGCTGTGCTGGATGTTTGTAACTTGTGGCTTCGAAGGCTGCTGCAGAGCGTGTCTGTGAGTGTGAAGAACAGCCTATGAACAAACCGTGCCTCCCACACTGCCCTCCCCCACCTCACTCGCTCTGATAGAGAGCCTTTCTTTTCCAAAGCAGCAAGGTCAAGAGTAAGGTGGATGCCTCGTTTGTGTGACCCAGTCACCCAGGGACCATGTGATAAGACAGTGTGGTGGGATCTAGCTCTGGGACGGAGACGTGTAAGGGACAGCAGAGCTTCCTGTGGGGGCCCCCAGGGCTTCCTGCTGGAGGACACAGATCTGCCTTGGTGCCCTGGCAGCATTCCAACCTGAGCACAGACTCTACATGAAGTTTGAAGTTTCCGTTAGTGGCAGGGTCTCCACTTCCTGTTCCAAGATGTGGAGTGAGTCTTGTACTTCAAGTCCCTACGGTGTCTAAACTCCGGTGGTGCAATGCCCTGAAAGGCTCGGTGGCCATGTTGCCCAAGCTAGGAACAGGGACCTAAACCTGACACACAGAAGTCGACCTATTGGGACAAAGGGACAAGCCATTCCAATTGAGGACTGCTCCAACATGCACCATAGCACTAAGGATATGACAAATTGGACATGATGCGCATATTTTATGACTGCATCTCTCCCTTCCCCACTGCTTCTCATCCCTCGCTCTCTCTTTCTCAAGTCCTCATTTATGGATGCAGAAGAGGAGGAATTTAGGTCTGTTAAATCTACACTCACTTACCTAAGGCTCTGTTCAACTGATGGATCCCAGACAGAATTCTTTTTCTCACCCAGTTTCAATCTTGTTTTCTTATATTTGAGACCTATGCTGTTTCAAAAGCCCCAATTTTTTACGTTATAATAATGCCGAGGAAGAGGCCCCAGGAAATCAGTCCTCTAGCATTTTCTAAGCAATCATCTGGGGGATTCGTGACCTTATAAAAACTTGTGGTAGTTTCTGACATCCAACGCCTTCCTTTCTTCAAACTCTCTCCATGTCTCCGCATTCTGCCCTGTATTTTCAGGCAAGCATCTGAGCTAGTGAAGAACTTGAAAAGGAGAAAAGTGAAAGTAGCCAACAGCCACAATAAAATTTTTATTTAAAAATTGTGGCTTTGTACTGGGAACAGCTTATACAAGCATGTGCTGCATATATTAATCAAATCAAATGTGCCCACCTAGATTTAGCTCTTGGGAAAATTCTAACAAAGACAACATTCTCAATCAGTTTAAAATAGTCTATTGTGACAGGAAAGTACTCTGAAAATCAGTGAAGACTCATACATAGAGCCAATTTCCCCTCTAGGGAAAATCATGAAATATAAATTCATTAGGGGAGTTAATTCCTCCATGTAAATAGCTACTGACATCACGGTTAATACAAGGAAAAATCAGCAGCCTCTTTTAATGAACAGATTGTAAACCCTAAAGTGAAGAGAGCTGAGTTCTAATTGTGCTCCTTGTAAAAAAGGAATAATACATGTTGCTGTTTCATGGAGATGTTTTAAGAATAAATAAGACAAAAAAAAAAAAAGAATAACTAAGACAAATAGGTAAAAGTTAGTTCTTCTAGGTAAGGCACTACCTGCTCCCAAGACAGTTCCCGAAAAATCGGTCTGTTCCCTGTATTTTTGATTAGGGCTATAGGCCCAAAATGTTTTCAAAGCAGAAAACTGTTGTCAAAAGGCAGTTTCCTCTGGTTAAGAAAAGGAGAAGGGAGGGCTAAAAGGGCGGAGTGGAAAGGAATTGTCATCAAAGCATTGTTAATATGAACTGAATTATACTACAATGGCGATGCTTCAACATGGGGAATGAAAATTGTTCTGTATTATTGTGGATTGACAATATGACAATCGTTCATTGAGAGTGGGTGACAGCTGTAGAATTATAACTCAGAACACAACACGAGATGAATGAGTGTTACAAGTTCTTCCAGAATGGGCCCCTGTTTCACGGGAGTCCATATCATCCCCAAATAAATACATGCCGGTTTTTCACGATCTCAGCAAATTTAGCATCTCTTTACAAACCAGTGTGCTATGAATGGCCTCAAAGTGCCAGTGTCACGTCCCTGCTTAGTGGATTTGCAGCAGCTGTGAAATGTCAAGTCAAAATGCCATAGAAGATCTTTACAGCGCCTCGGCAGAAGAAAGGGCAAGAAATGGTAAAATGCTTCCGCCTGCACATGTGTGAACTGACGTCAAACTGTCTGCTGACCCACAGGAGCATGTTTCTGAATTTCTGTCTTGGCACCAGCCTCGTCCCACCACAGGCATATGAGAGTCATTCGTGTGCCGTATATCAAACTATTTACCTAAAAGAACTAGTATCATGCAAACTACTTGAAATGAACATGCTTTGGAGGCCAGAGATATTTACATATCTCGCCAGGTGCAAAAGTCAGTCCTGCTTACTTAACCCGCCCCCCCCAAAACCATTGTAGTATCACTACAGAGAGATATGAAATGAGGGACCCTGCTCACATTCACATATTAGTATTTCTCTTTCCAACTTTAATGCCTTGTTTAAAAGCAGAATCTGCTACACATTCTGTTCTAGTGCCTGCTTTTTTTTTTTTTTAACTTAGCAATGTATTGTGAACATTTTCTTCAGTCTCTTAAAACATTCTTCTAAAATATAATTTTCACGGTTATATGTATTCCATTTTCTATATATACCACAACTTCAACAGACAACCCTCTGCTGTTGGACATTTATGCTATTTCCGGCTTTTCACTATAAAAAGGAATGCAGCTATTATATAATATTGGTTTACGCTCTAATTTCTTAGGAAAAAAATTCATAAAACCTATACTGATTTTCTATGATCCTGACTGTGGTAAATCCCCAGGTGAACCCGGGGGCAGCCCTTGGACAAGGGTCTAGAGCCCAACTGACCCATCAGAAGAGCCTCTGAACCATCGGCAGGACTTCAGGTGCATGGTAGGACTACACTTCCTGGTTCGATGGGGTTAGAGGGGATCACACGTGAGCTGAGTGACGGGGGTCATTTCTGGGCTGGGACATCAAGTTGCCGATAGGAGACCCTCTGAAGCTCTCTTGCCTTTGGCACAGCCACCAGTGTGAGATAGAGTCTGGTTTTGTGAGAACGAGTCCTGAGTGATGATGGTAAGCAGAGTCCCTCTTCTCCCCAGCAACACACATGGATATGAGCAAGAAATACACTGTTGCTGTTTCAAACCAGTAGGATTTAGGGGGTATTTGTTACTGTGGCATCACTTAACTCCTTCTGACCGAGAAATATAGTCCTATTTAGCCGAATTTCTTTGTGACCTCATGATCTAATTTAAAATATACATAGAGGGGCCAGGCACAACAGCTCACGTCTGTAATCCTAGTGCTTTGGAAGACGGAGGTGGGAAGATTGCTGAAGCTCAGGAATTCAAGACCTAAGCAAGAACAAGACCCATCTCTACCAATAAAAATAGAAAAATTAGCCAGGTGTGGTTGTGGGTGCTTATAGTCCCAGCTACTTAGGAGGCTGAGGCAGGAGGATTGCTTGAGCCCAGGAGTTGGAGGTTGCTGTGAGCTGTGATGATGCCGCAGTACTCTACCCAGGCCAACAGAGTGTGACTCTGTCTCAAAAAAAAATTTCGTTAAGTAACATATTCACAGAAAGTTCCATTCTTCTCTACATCTGTAGTTTTCAAATTATAGACATAATCTTTTAGGTTTCCTGTGACAATTCAACAGGTATTTTCTCAGTGCCCACTGGGTGCAAAGTGGCTACATTAGGTACTCTAGGAACTATGAAGATGAGGAAGATACAGCTCTGGCTCCAAATAACTTAGAGAGGATACAGCTTCAGATTTTCTATAAAAGAGCTTAGGGTTAGCGACTGGGTTGCAGTGGGCACCAGGGGAACTGTCTTGAAGCTGTGTTTGCATAGTAAATACAGTCCATATGCAATTCAATATTTATTTCAGGCAGATATGCAGGGAGGCTGGTGGGGAACTCAGGAGAGTGGCTAAAGACCTTCTCTGCGTTTCTTTTGCTCTTAACTAAGGGTAAGGCAAGAACAACTCAGAGTAGAAGATAAAAGTTTCAAAAGAGAAGTGGGGAAAAAAAGAGGCCATGTGCTCTACAGTCCGAGTGGGAGAAATTAAGAGAAAAGTTTCGCTGAGGAAATTGTACTTGAGGCCAAGATGTCCACAGGGAGAGATTGGGGAAGAGTTGTGAAGGAGGACACAGCTTAAGCAAAGTCACCAAGGGGAGAGAGCAGAGGCTGGATGGAATGTTCAGGCTGAGATGGCACAGAAGTCTTAACTAGTGCCTAGAAAGGATTGGACCAAATGCAAATTTGGAGGGAAGGGGCAGAAGGACTTAGAGGAATCTGTGCGTGGCCATCTGAGTTCAGAAATTCAAGGCAGCAGAGGTGGGCATGAAGCAGGGATTCGAAAGAAGAGAATTAGAAACCCAGAAGAAGAGGAGAAGCAGGAGGAGCTGGTCCTGGCAGGTCTACTCGGCAGCAGTGCAGAGCCTGTGTCTGAATAATGAAGTTGGTGAAACCGAGAGGCTGCAACCCAGAGACAGAGGCCGAGAGCCCGGACCAGGCTCACGCTGCCTTCCAGCTCCAGGCTCCCAGCACAGGACTGAGCAGACGAGTAACCTCCAAGCAGGGACCCACCGGCCAACTGTGGACAAGTCAGTTTTACAGGACTTAACAGCTGGTCCTTTTTCTTTCTTGTTGTCTTTCTTTTTTTACTTCTTTACCCACTGTTAGGGCACAGGGGAAGACGGAAGCACTGCTCAGATCTGACCATTTGGCTACCTGCAAATAACTCCGGTTTAGCCTGCAGGAGATTGAAATTAAATGAAAGGAGGCTTCAAGATATTCTGAAAATCTTAGCTTTAAATATTGTAAGTGAGAGCTTGCAGCTTTGGCCCTCTTTAACTTCATTATACTAAGGAAAAGACAGGTTCTTAGACAAAAAGAAAAACCTTCTGGTTCCTCAACGTTTGAAGAAGCTTTTCACGGTAATTCCCTTTTGCTTCATCTGATCCCACATGCCTCTCTCCCTTTACGAAGAAATTTCAGTTTTGGTTCAAATAAACAAAGACAAAAATCAGTAAATGTAAATAGGCTGGGAAAAGCAGGTGAAGTGGGAGAATGACGATCCCTTTACTGCATGATCCTGAGTGGGTAGACGAGTTTTCTGGCCCGACCATAGAGTAGTATTTCCAGTATGAAAGGAAAATTTCTTGAGGGAAATGAACAGTTTAAACCTGAGTATCGTCCTTTTAATACCCTGCCAAAACTTGAGCAAATTCAAGAGGAGGTTACAGGAAACCTCAGCACCCCTGACTCAGAAATAAACACAGGTTATTTTTTTAAAAGGTTTACAAGCAACCAAAGAATAAAACCATCTCCAAAAGGTCAGGGAAAATTTATTGGGAACCTACTGGGCGTGGAACTGAAGAAAGTCTCCTTGTAACTGGGCTTCACATGGTTGCAAAGCAGCGGGTGCCTTCCCTACTTTTATCACTGAAGATAGCAAACCTTTTCCATGGAAAACTTAACTGGAATCTGTTTTGTTCTAAGGTCACATCTACAAAGCCATAATTACCCAGGTAAGTTGGGTCTGGTGTTACCCAAAATATCTAGGTAATTACAGGAGAAAGGTCATCTCCTCTGTATAATCTCAACTGTACCACTAGCTGTCTATACTGGCAGTTATCCAGTTAACAACGGCCTTTTATTTCATTTTGTGCTTGCCTAGACCTTGCCAAAGACTATGAAATTCTTAACAGGGGATTTAAAAAGAAAATTCTTTTTATACATATTCCTCTCCCCTTCCCCCATTCCCTAGGATGCTCTGATGACTTCCTCCCAAGATAATACATAAAATACTCATTGCTAATTTTTACACTCCCAGGAAATGCACTCTGGAACGAGAGGAGACTACCGCGAGACAGAAAGGAAATAAGAGAGGTGAACAGGGGTGCCAGGATCTTCACAACTGTGGGGATTAAAGGATTCCAGAGAGGGCGGGGAGCAAAGCGGGTCAACAGACGTCTTCTTCAGAGTTTCAGCACTGACAACGCAGGCAGTTTGGGGGGCAGAAAGAAGTGCATCTGCTGGTCTGTGATTGCACAGGAGACGAGACCAATTCCTTTTCTTCACAAAGAAAAAAAAATGGCATTTATCTCAAGTACAGCAAGCAAGGCACATTAGGATTCCCTCCCCCATGCTTCCTTCCCTTTCCTCCCACCATCTCCCTCCCTGCCTCCCCTTCCCGTTGGAAGAGAAAAGGTGGGAGGGAGAGGAGGGCCCACCGGTCACAGGCAACGCTGTGCGATTCTCTTTCTTCAGCTTTTACCAGCCTGTGGGGGTCAGGATGCTATTGGTTCAGCTTTATGTGTGATATGGTGCCTCTCACTTAGCAACAGCGAGCAGGAGAGGCAGGAAGCAACGCCACCTGGCTCAGCAAGTGTGCGGATGGTTTAAAATGAGCCACTCACTCCAAGGGAGAGGGAGAGAGAGAGAGAGAGAAAGAGAGCAGTCTGAGCTTAATATATTGTACTATTAAGAGCGAGGCTTAATAAGGATGTTAACCACCAACAGGCGGGCTGGGAGGAAGAGCAAAGACTGAACAGGAGTTATTTTTAATGACTATCTGTGTATGCATCATATATGTCGCCTTCATGTGTCATTATTATTATTTTAGGAGAAGGCATTGGGTAGGGGAATGGTTATCTAGGCCAATAAAATAATAATAACAATAATAGTAAGAGAAAGGATGAATCTGTGACTCTTCAGTGAGTTTACTTGGTTTTACTTTGTTCTCACACTAGGGTGTTACTAGAAAAGAAAAAGTAAAATTGAGTGTACTTGAAAAAGCAATTGGCTATGTAATCACAGGATTTTTTTTTTTTTTTAATTACTCAACACAGTAGCTATTTCCAAATCCTAAATTTTTGAAAATTAACTTTCTGGAGTGGAAAGTGGCAAAAGAGTACATCTCTGCCAGCAAGAGATTTTTTTTTCTTTGCTTCCTTTGTGGTAAAAAGGAAATTTCTAAGAAGGATGCTGATAGAAGTTCTGAAAGCTCTCGCTCCCTGAATATACCAGGGCTCAGCACCACCACCAACAAGGAAATATATTCTGCTATTCCATCTTCTTTCATTTTTCTTAATAGAATTTTCCTTTCCTTTCTGTTCTAGATCTCTCCATTACTCTACAGAAGGATTTTATGTCACCTACTTATTCACCCCAACCCACCATCGAAGAGCCTAGCCTTCGACTCTAAATACATGGGAAAGTATCCTTCTTCCCTTCTTAGAGAACATGGAGGTAACTTGTGTCTTTCACTGGCATCAACCGGTACCCTAGAGACAAAGACCAACACTCTGGAGGGCACGGAGGGGTCTCTATCTGCTCTTCCAAACTCAGCTCAATTAACCCCTTAGGCTCCAAGTAGTAAAAGCCACTGTCTACAGTGACACCTACTGCTCGGGGCACAGCTGTACATCCTAATATTACCTACCAGGTTCTCCACCGATGTGGGCTCCAACGAATAGTTTTCTAACCACTCCAGGCTGACACCACTGGGATAATGACATTTTCAGCCTCCTCATTCATAGGGTGGCCCCAGAACTCAGAGCCTTGTAATAGCCCAAGAGTCTTTACCCAGGGGGATACAACACACATCTATCAAGTGACTCACTTTAGCTGGGGTTCTCAAGAACAGAAACACAGCTTGAGAAAGAGCCCACACCCCCTTGAAATCGCTTTGTTAATCCTCCTTGATACCCTAATAAATTATCCTGGAAAAAAATGAAAGTTTTACCCAGCATCCACCGAGTTTTGCCCTACAAAGAAAAGTGTGATAGTGAACCGCCAGTACAATAGAAGTATTTAGAAACTCCCACTTCCACAGTTTATACAGCAGCTTGTTAATTTATCTCTATTTCTTTTACTCTGTGCATTTAGTCAGATGCCAGAAATTCTCTCCCATTGAGAAAAAAATCCATTTAATTATGAAAGTCCAAGTTGTGCTTTTCTGAAGGCATGGCAAAAATGCCTTATGTTGGTAACAATATGTCCAAGTCTAGGAAAAATATCAAGAAAAATTATCACTAACAGAATCCATGACTTCTCCCCAAAGAGGCACTAAGTTTAAAGGTGCCAGGAGCAGGGAGTTGGATGATTATAAAATTAATGGGTCAGGACATACAGCTTGTTTCATTTTTGGCTAAGAATATCCGACGGCTCTTCACCAAGATAGGTACACGTTGAACAGAACACTGGTAATGCTGAAAATTCAAATACCAGCGTTCTTTCTGGATGTTCAAAGTGCTATGCAAATATTTTGCTTTTTATTCCCAAATATTCCACTTGAAATAACAGAATGTTAAATCGTGATGTTCTTATTTCCTAACTGAGGAACAGCGGAGCAGGCTGGTGAAGGTATAGCAATAACAACCAGGCTTCCTGCCTGTATCCCAGCACTCTGGGAGGCCAAAGTGGGCGGATTGCTTGAGCTCAGGAGTTGGAGACTGGCCTGAACAAGAGCGAGACCCTGTCTCTAAAAACCGCCCGATGCTGTCTGTGGCAGGTGCCTGGAGTCTAAGCTACTCAGGAGGCTGAGGCAAAAGAATCACTTCAGCCCAAGATTTTGAGGTTGCTGTGAGCTGTGATGCCATGGCACTCTACCCAGGATGACAAAGTGGGACTCTGTCTCAAAAAATAAACAAACAAACAAAACAATAAACAGAAAAATCCCAGGCTTCCTCATTTAAAAAAAGCCCACTGCTTAGCCACTGGGCCGCCAGGGCCAGGCAGTTCTCTCCAAAGCCCTGTGAGGACCATCTCATACTTCTTACTGATGCCTCATCCCTGGGACCTGTGCTGTTGTCTCAGAGTTAGAATGATGACCGTATTTACATTCTTAAAGTTTCTGACCTTGTGAGCTCATTTATCAGTTGCTTTTATGAAATGGAAAAAAACAAGTATGTGGGAGGCTTAAAGAAATGGTTCAAACACAAGCTAAACGAAAGGCTAAATATGTCCTACCTTAGCCTTTAATGTTTTAACCCTGAAATGAGCATTAAATGAAAGGATACTCAGAAAAGTTGCAGTACTGGCTCTCCCTGAGGCGCGGCTCCACAAGGTGGAGCTACTGCGGGGTAGCCAGCGGTGTAGTCTAAGTAACAGCAGGACAGTAAAACTTCTGTTTGTCCACAGAATTTCGCACACACACAGCTGAACAAAAACCTGTGCTGTGTATAGAGCAGAGGTAGAGTAGAGCTCAGTGACTAGACCCAGACGTGGGAGTCAGTTTAGTGGGATGAGATCGTTGAAATGGCGTCCTCAGATATTCCTCAAAAACTCGAGACAGTTCAGCTGGGCCTGGCACCTCACACCGGGGAAACCAAGGTGGAAGGATCACTTGAGACCAGGAGTTCAAGACCAGCCTGGGCAATATGACAAGACCTCATCTCTACAAACAAACAAACAAAACTAGCTGGGTGTCGTGGCACACACCTGTAGTCCCAGCTACTTGGGAGGCTGAATCAGCAGGATCACTTGAGGCCATGAGTTCGAGGCTGCAGTGAGCTATGATTGTGCCACTGCACATTAGCCTAGGTGACAGACCAAGACCTCTGTCTCTAAAAAAGCAAACAAAAACCCATATATTTTTATTTGATAAGAGGCTCCTTCCCTCAAAATATTCTTGAATCTACAACTACTTCTTCCTAATAGGGAAAGTAAATAAATGGTGATACATTTCTCCCCACAATCATTTCTTTTCCAGACATAGTTTTATCATATACCAAATACCCAGCCATTACGCTAACAAACAACACTGGGAGTTGCACACAGCTGAAAAAGACCCACTTGAAATGTAAAAGTTGTATTTAATTAAGTCAATTTACACACTCTATACCACTACTTCTCAACCTTCCTAATGCCGCAATATATTTTCATTGTTAAAAAGGGGTCACGACCCACAGTTGAGAACCGCTGCTCTACACAGTGATACAGCCACCAGCAGTCGGTGCTCCTGGTTCAGCATTGTACAGACCACTTCAAATTCAGCACATCTGAAACATGTCTCTCCAAACATTCCCTTCGGATATTCTTCATGTCTTCCACACCCCAGCTTTCTCTCACCACCAAACTGGAAATGGGGAGCAGCCCTGGCCACACCCCCACCTACCTCCAACCTCCTATCCCTGTCTCCTGCAGTGACTCAGCGTGACCCTTGGGCTATATTCCTTTGGAATGTCTCACAGCTGGCTTTCCCACCCCCTCGGAATTAAGTTATTCAGTTTGGGAGCACAGCACTTGACACCTGTGTTATTGCAGGGGCCACATTCTCTGATCTTGGTATTCCCTTTTGGGCCATCTGGCTTGAGATACTGCTCACCTTCACAACTCTTGGTGGCTCTTAATTGAATGGTTTCAGATCTCAAGAAATGTGCTACAACACGGTTCACACAATCCTTTTATAAACAAAACAGAACATAAGTATATTTATAAAAATTTTTTTGAATGAACATAGCAGCAGCCAGTAAATCATTTCTGTGAAAGGCCATTTAGTAAATATTGTAGGCTTTTAGGGGCAAAGGGCAAAACCGAGGCTTTTAAGTGGATACTCACACAAGAGAAGAAACAAATTTCCACATATTTTTGGTTGACAAAATTCAAAACTTTACTTATGGACACTAAAATCTGAATTTTGTAGCACTTTCACATGTTATGAAATATTACTATTCTTCTGAATTTTTTTCTAACCATTTAAGTATGTAAAAATCATTCTGAGCGTATAAACCATAAAAAAACAAGGGGTGTGCTAAGGTTTTGGCTCTTAACATATACATCAAGTGGTTAAAACTGTGGTTAGAAATGGGGAGGAGAACAAAAGATAAGGGTTTTTATTCTTCATTTTTAAGTTAAAATATTTCTGTATTGTTTGCACTTTTATTATAGACATGCATTACTTTTTTTTAATTTTTTTTTTGCAGTTTTTGGTCGGGGATGGGTTTGAACGCGCCACCTCTGGTATATGGGGCAGACGCCCTACACCTTTGAGCCACAGGCACCGCCCAACGTGCATTACTTTTATGATTTGAAAAACAGGAACAGTAAAGACTTCTTTAACTTTCAAGTTCTTAAATATTCATCCATTTAACTTAATTTCTGTTATTATTCTCTGTTTCTGTAGGATGGTGGTCTATTCATCGTCTGCCTAAAACCTCATGTGCTTCTGTTTTTACGTATTTGCTGCCTGGCAAAACTCAAACTCATATTTGAAAGCTTATGCCCTATTTCCTTTTTCCTTCAAGACTTCCATAACTATGACAGTATGCGAAAACCTTCCGTCATCTGATCATGGCTTGTCAGTCAATTTACTGTGTGTTTAATCTTGTGTCCTAATTGCTGTATGAGTTTCCAACAGGCAGGGACCACCAACACCTTCCGCACCCTCTGAAAACCAAGCACAGTGATGAATCTACCCGCAGGGGTTCAAAAAATACTTCACAGCTATTTATGTGGTCGCTCCACACTAAAATACAACTGCTGAATATTTTTTAAATATTCTACCATCAGTGGATGCAAGTTAAAAAGATAAAAACTTTGCCTTAACTTCCAAAAAATTTTTTTTAACTTTCAGAGCTGTCCAACAATGAAATACGCTGCCTCTTGAAATAACAAATTTCCTGACACTAAAAAGTATTCAAAACACAAGTGTCTGACCATCTGTCAGGGATTCTGTAGAAGGAATTCCTGTATTATTTAGGTCAGACCACATGGCCTCTAAATTCCCTTCTTAGTCAAGAATTTGTTACTCTGATTGACTTTATTCCCCAACCCCAAATATCTCGTTTATTTCTTAAAATTAAGGGATTTTAAAGTAACATGGGTGATAACATTACAACACAGATAAAACTACTTCTACGCTATTTTTAAAAATCCCATGGGTATATGAATTGGTTGGTTTTAAGCAGGCTTAGATGATTATTAGTCTATTGTTTGATGAATCACCAGCACTAACCAGAGAGATCTCAGAGCAGGGAGAATGCTTTGCCTCTTATTTGACAGCTCCCTGGGGATATTTTCCTTATTGTTTTGTTTGTTTGTTTATTCTTTTTAAGAGGTTGTTGGGTTGCTGTCACTAATCAGGTGTCTGGAAGACAACATGTAAATCATAATTATGCCTATATGGTGTTCATCCTGAATCTAGCTTTCTAGATCCTTTAGAATTCAGGAAAATCCCAGATTCAAAAGGAGCTTAGAAAACAAATCTCTTACCACCTCTCGGGAGGTAAAAATACAGCCCCTTGAGCACTCAGCCACATGTTAATGTGACTGCAAAAAGTCGAAGGCACAAAATCACACACTGTGAATTCTTCATCAGGTACCTCCCGAGTACCCACCAGGCCAGGAAGTGCTCTAAATACCAGAGATGGAAGTGACAAAAGACCCCGATTCTAACTTAAGGATCTGTACTGGTCACCCTAACGAAGGGCAAGTTAGTTGTAAAAAAGGAAAGAAATACATTGACCCACTGGCAGTGTCTGTAAAGGACCAAGAAATGGAGAGCTAGGGACAGGAAGAGATAACCGATAAAAAAGAAAAGCACGTGGAAGAAAGAGAGGGAGGAAGAGAGGAATGAGGACGGGCTGAGCAGCAGGGGCACAGGGAGCTAAGACAGGGACAGAAGTAACAGGCCGGCCCAGATGCTACTTGGAGGTTAACACTGGCAACCACTGGGGCAACGACCACAAAGGGCCACAGCGGGGAATTTGCTTCAGCAAATTAACTGGCCTCACTCTCTTCCAGATTCCCAAATACATTTTAAGGGTGTCCTGGCATATGTTCTACAAAGCATCCCTATTTCAAGGTCTGCCACATAGAATGCTCTCAGCTACTCTCCGTTTACTTTTCATATTCATCTTCAGTCATTAAGAAAAGATTAAAAGGCCAGATGTGGGGGCTCATGCCTGTAATCCTAGCACTGTGGGAAAGTGAGACAGGGGGAGCCCCTGAGCTCAGGAGTTCGAGACTAGCCTGAGCAGAGCAAGACCCTGTCTCTCCTAAGAATAGAAAAAAACTAGCCAGGTGTGATGATAGGCACTTTAGTCCCACCTATTACTGAGGCTGAGGCAAAAAGGATCACTTGAGCCTAGGAGTTTGAGGTTGCTGTGAGCTATGATAGCATAGCACTCTACTCAGGGTTACATAGTAAGACTCCGTCTCAAAAAAAAAAAAAAAAGATTCAATCACATTTCAATCACATTCTCAGTCTTCTGCCCATTAATAAAAAATTCAGCAGTAATAATAATAGCTTACAATTATTAAGTGCTTACTATGTGCAGACACCAAGAACTTTATATACATTATCTTAACAGCCTTATTACAGAAGGCCCATTTTGGGGGTGCAGAAACTAAAGATTAAAAAGTTAAGTAACTTGCCCTGGTCACAAGGCCAAGCAGTGTCAACTGCAAATCCAGTGCTCTTAAGCACAGGTAATAAAACAGTGTAAGACCACGTTCACATGCCTTCTCATTTTCAGAAGCCCTCTCATCTTTATGCCACGCAGAAACTATTTAATTTTTGAACATCAGGAAATGAGGTGGTAAAACTTTGCTTTCTTAATAGATGTTTGATTAACTACAAAGTTCTTCTTTAAAAACAAACAAAACAAAAAACTTTCAACTGACGGAATCCATGTCCTAGGAATCCAAAACAAAATTTTCCCCCAAAGACTGATATCAGCACTTTTTCTGAAATTATAGGAAGACAAAATCAGTCACTCCGTTGGCATTAAAACAGAAGAAATCTAAGGAAGAGCCTTTTGTTCAGCAAAGAATATTCTAAGCTGATAGCCAAGATAATATTTTATCAGGCTTTAAAAGATTATACAGTCTTCCACTTAATTGAATTATCCAGACAGCTGAAGTTTAGTCATTAAAGTAAAAGCTACTTTTAAGAAAAATCTTTCTAAAATGTTACACATTTATATTCTTGTATTCTTTTTTTTTGAGACAGAGCCTCAAGCTGTCACCCTGGATGGAGTGCGGTGGCATCACAGCTCACAGCAACCTCCAATTCCTGGGCTCAAGTGAGTCTCTTGCCTCCGCCTCCCAAGTAGCTGGGACTACAGGCGCCCGCCACAACGCCCGGCCATTTTTTGGTTGCAGCCGTCATTGTTGTTTGGCAGGCCAGGGCTGGATTTGAACCCGCCAGCTCAGGTGTACGTGGCTGGCGCCTTAGCCCG
Source organism: Perodicticus potto (assembly GCA_963574655.1). Classification (NCBI taxonomy): domain Eukaryota; kingdom Metazoa; phylum Chordata; class Mammalia; order Primates; family Lorisidae; genus Perodicticus; species Perodicticus potto. The sequence goes on along the minus strand of CAUYRH010164436.1, from coordinate 6,285 downwards.
TTGTGCCACAGGTGCCGAGCCAACAGCTGACTTCTTATCAGAAGGAGGCCAGAACATAGGGGAAAGACATTTGAGTGTGGAAAGGGAAAATCTGTCAAGTCTGAATTCTTTATGTGATGAGAATAACCTTAAAGAATAAAGGCAAAATAAGGACATCTCAGATTAATGAAAAGTAAAAAAAATTCACCTTTAACTGTACTCCCAGCTACTTGGGAGGCTGAGGCAAGAGAATTGCTTAAGCCCAAGAGTTTGAGGTTGCTGTGAGTTATGACATTACTGTACTCTACTGAGAGCAACACAGTGAGACTTCGTCTCAAAAAAAAAAGAAAAAAATAAAATTCACCTTTAGAAGATCTGTACTTCATGTACACAGCTATGATTTAATAAAATAAGTAAATAAATAAATAAATAAAGTATATTGCTACATTATCTATACTTTTTTAAAAAAAAGAAGATCTGTACTTCGAAAGAACATGAAAGGGAGGTAGTTCTTCAGGCTGAAGATGAATGATAACCACATGAAAATTTGAATCACAGGTAAGAAGTAAAGAATATCAGAAATTATAAATATATAGGTAAATATAAAAAACTACTTTCAATTTTTTCTTTTTTCTTTTTCTTTTTTTGAGACAGAGCCTCAAGCTGTCACCCTGGATAGAGTGCTGTGGCATCACAGCTTATAGCAACCCCCAACTCCTGGGCTCAAACGAGTCTCCTTCCTCCGCCTCCCAAGTAGCTGGGACTACAGGCGCCCGCCACAACGCATGGCTATTTTTTGGTTGCAGCCGTCGTTGTTTGGCGGGCCGGGGCTGGATTCGAACCCGCCAGCTCAGGTGTACGTGGCTGGCGCCTTAGCCGCTTGAGCCACAGGCGCCAAGCCTACTTTCAATTTTTTAAAAATATATTTAATTGTTTTAAGTAAACATTCTAACACTATTGTGTTTATAATGTATGTTGATGTTATATATATATGATAAATATAGGTGGGGTTGTGAATGGGTAAATGGATCAATGTTTATTTGTACAGTTCATGAAGTAGTATGACAATAACTCTGAGCAGACAGTGATTACATGAACATTTTTATAGCAATCCCTAGAGTGAATGCTAAAAATAAAAAGAGAGGGAGAGAGAAATCTGAGGCCAATGAAGTAACTCACATCTGTAATCTTAACTCCTTGGGAGGCCAAGGTGGGAGGATCACTTGAGGCCAGGAGTTTGAGAACAGCTTAAGCAATACAGCAAGAGCCTATTTCTAAAAAAATTTGAAAAATCATCTGGGCATGGGGGTGTGTGCCTATAATCTAGGCTGCTTGGGAGGCTGAGGCAGGAGGATCACTTCAGCCCAGCCTAGGAATTTGAGGCTGCAGAGAGCTATGATGATGCCCCTGGAATCTAGTCAAGGTGAGAGCATGAGACCCTGTGTCAGAAGAAAAAAACAGAACAACAAGATAAAAAGCTAACAGGAGGCTCAGTGCCTGTAGCTCAGCGGCTAGGGCGCTGACTACCTATACTGGGGTTGGCAGGTTTGAACCCAGCCGGGGCCAGCCAAACAACAATGACAACTGCAACAAAAAAGTAGCCGGGCGTTGTGGCAGACATGAGGCAAGACAACCACTTTAGCTCAAGAGTTTGAGGTTGCTGTGAGCTGTGATGCTGTGGCACTCTACCGAGGGTGAGACACTGTCTCAAAAAAAAAATAATAATAAATAAATAAATAAAAGGAAAGATAAAATGAAATTCTAAAAAATACTCAATTAATGTAAATGAAGGCAGGAAAGGGCAGCGCCTGTGGCTCATCGCGTAGGGTGCCGGCCCCATATACCGAAGGTGGCGGGTTCATACCCGGCCTCGGCCGAACTGCAAAAACAGAAAAATAGCCATGCATTGTGGCAGGCACCTGTAGTCCCAGCTACTCGGGAGGCTGAGGCAGGAGAATCGCCTAAGCCCAGGAGTTGGAGGTTGCTGTGAGCTGTGTGACACCACGGCACTCTACCAAGGGCGATAAAGTGAGACTCTTTGTCTTTACAAAAAAAAAAAAGGCAGGAAACAAAGTTCAAAGGAACAACAAAACTGATAGGACAAACCAAACAAAAATGGTAGACTGAACTCAAGCCATATTAATAATTATACTAAATGCAAGTGGCTAAAACATTCCAGTTAAAAGGCAAGATTATCAGAATTTTATAAAGACTCAACTAGATGCTGTCTACCAGCAATGTACTTTAATAACCATGACACAGATAAGCAGAAGGTAAAAGGAAGGACAAAGATGTGCCATACAATGCTAAGCATAAGACAGCAGGCCTAGCTATAGAAGTGTGAGGTGAGTGTAAGATAAAGGAGGAGATTTCATAAAGATCAATGCAGCTGCCCCACCTTACTGCCTTGAGAGGATTTTTCAGCCATAACGCAGAAAGAGGGCAACTAAACAGCTGGAAGTTTCTCTACGCTGAGGAGATAGTTCTGCATTTGGGCAGGCCAAGGCAGCCAGAATCATGGAATAGGTACTGGATGGGAGTGAGCAGACAGACAGACAGCACTCTGGAGCTGAGTCCTGAATAGTCCATGTGTATGAAGAAAAAAACAGGTCGGGGGAATGCTCAGGTGGAACAACCCCAGAGATTTATCATTTGTGCTTCTCCCTACCAGAGTGGAAAGACCTCCCCATACAGGAGGCATTAAGAGTTTCAGCAGCCTTATGTGGCAGGACGGCAGGACTCTCCCAGTGAGCAGTGTGCCGGCCTCACCGTCTGGTGCTCCTCCAGCTGCAGGTAGTGCTCCACCAGGAAGCTGTAGACGTCCCCGACACGGATGGTGCTGTCCAAGTCTGGCTCCTCAAGGAGCAGTTCACATTGCTTGATGGCCTCCTTGGGGTCCTCCGTGTACGTCCTGAAGAAAGCAAAACGGAAGGAAGCCTAAGCCCCAACTCCTAAACATGCGCTTGTCAGAAGTCACCGCAGACTTGTCCTGCAGGAGGAGCTCTGGGGAATGGTGGGATGAAGATTTTTGTGAAGTTAATTCTCACATTGTTAGTTAACTTGTTCATTCATTCATTCCTTTAGCAAACTGTCCTTGATCACTTGCAGGGCTGGATCCTGTGCCTGGACACCAAGATCAAAGACTTCTAACCATGCTTCCTGCCCAAGGGACAGTCTAGAGGGGACAGAAACCTCTAGGTTAAGTGTGACCCAGAGGGGACACAGGGGTATGTAGATGGGGAGGTGTAGAGAGTGATATACCACCTTGACCAAGGCATTTGAGAGGAACCTTCCAAGCAGAGGAGTTGGCTTCCACACCCGACAACACGTGAGACCCGGCATGGGCAAGTGTGGCAGAGCAGGGTGGGCCACCTGAGCCACACAAGACCAGCAGGGTAACCCACCATGAGCCAGCGAGATACGACTTGGTCCAGGGAGGGCGACTGGAGCTGCAAAGTGCTCAGGCTCCCACTTCTGCAGGGTCCAGGGCCCATATGGACATGCACTGGCTCTGCCACCGCAGCCAGGTACCTGGCCCGCCCTGACCCTTGGGGGGCTGGCACCCTGCCCCTCATGTGTCCTCTGCGCACCATCTGTACGCCCTGTCCCCTTGCTAGTGGCCACCTCCTGCCTCCCACAGCCCAGCCTCAGCAGACATCTATTAAGCACAGATATTCCAGAATCTACACACCCTAGTAGATAATGCCCTTCCAGTGCACTCCTCTTTGAACAGTATTGTTCAACCCTGTTTTGGGAAGTCTTCTTTTGAAACACCATTCTCAGATGAGAGACATACTCTTGCTAGTTTAGATAAGTGTTGAGCCTTGGAAGCCCACAGACGTCTGCTCAGGTGTGGTACCCCCAGAATTACCTGCCCATAGATGAAAACTAGGGAAGATCCCATTAAAAATTTAGATTCTTACCTTTCCTAAAAACTGAGACAATGGGCAGTGCCTGTGGGTCAAGGAGTAGGGCGCCCGCCCCATATACCGGGGTTGGCGGATTCAAGCCCTGGCCAAAACTGCAAAAAAAACCCCCAAAAACAAAAACCAGACAATGCACTGCCTCGGCCTCCCCCATATAGGCCAAGAGCCTGGTGGCAGGAGCATGCTGGTCATCCCAGCCCCAGCCACCCTGAGTCACACAATGGTCCCTCACTCAGGATGACCTGCCTGACCCCTGCGTGCCCTGGGCAGGTGCACACCTGCCCTTTGGGTTCCTATCTAGTTACTCAAGGATTCCCTCTGAAGAACGTTCATCAGAAATGAAGCCTGGTTTGGCTCCTTGCCCTCAGCCCTTGTACTCCCAGCGAAGGAAGCTGGAGAAGCATGAGGTGCAGAGAAGCCTGGGGGCTACCAGAGGCCCACGGTGCAGTGGCAGCGGCCTCAGTCAATCCCTGGGTCTGCCTCTGGCCCCCGTTCTCCTGTCTCCCAGGGACATACCTGCGGACCTGGATGAATCTCTTCACTAGCGCCATCTTGCTCTGCAGCTGAGCCAGCTTGGTTTCCTGGTCTAGGGGGCTTGTGGCCTTGGCCTTGGCCAGGCACTTGTAGGCCTCAGTCAGTGCCCCATGGGCTTTGTTGTAGTTCTGGTATTCGTCAATCTCCACCTGCACCAAGGGGAATGTCAAGACCCAGCAAGGGCCAGGACCCCCCATGACCTTTGCTGGGCCTGCTAGAGTCCCAAGGAAGGAACATACCTGGGCACAGGCATCATAAAAGCCTGCCAGCAGGTCCAGGGCCCGCCCCTTGGTGTAGAAGCTGATGATGTTCTTCATGATCTCCGGCTCCTTCCGCCAGTCCAGGGACTGCAGGTAGTTGGCAGCCATGATGTAGATTTCCTTCTGCCTGGAGACGCCTGCGAAGAACACGATCTTCTCCGTGTCTCCTGACTTGAGCAAGGCTCTCATGGCCTAGGCAGAGAGAGCTGGGCTCAGGTGTGCAGCACCCAGCAGTGCTGCAAGACTGATCCACAGAGAGAGCGACTCAGCTCAGGACTTCTCTCTCCGATCTGTCGTGCCCCCCCACCCCCCCGAAAAGCTCTTGCTCACTCGGGTTAAGCACAGGCACATGGGAAGATGCAGAGCAGGCCGCATCTAAATGGCTGTGAAAGCAGTTTGGCCATGCTCACCTTCAGCTTGTTCCCAGCCTGTGTGTACTTCTTTGTGGCTAGGTGGTAGCTGCCCTGGCGCATGCAGCAGTTTGCTATCTGCTCCAGCAGCTCCCGCCGGGACTCCTCAGACAGGTCCTTCGAGTCCTTGGAAACGGTCATCTTTTCGGCCATCTCTTCTGTGATGGTCATGTTCTGCTCCAGGCACAGCTGCAGGGCTTCGTGATACTACAAAAGCACCACAGAAAACAAGAGGGGCTGTCACCTATGAGCAGCCAAGGAGGGCTGAGGGCCTGAGTGGTGTCCATGCATCTGCCACCCCTCTGAGGATGCCAGGCCCACGGCACTTGGTGGTGGCCACTGTCCAGATGGGGAAGAGACAAGGATGCTTCACACCCACCAACCCAAAGGACACAAGGCTCATTCATGTTACTTTCTCTCATGCTATTAACATTCTACAATGTAACAAAGGAAACAAGGAGCTCAAATGAGTATTGTATTTGTTATGGGAGAAAAAGGAAACTGGTAATTCATTTTCTTCTATAATCTTCTAAAATTTTTGGCTTAGTGCCCACAGCACAGTGGTTACGGCACCAGCCACATACACCAGGGCTGGTGGGTTTGAATCCAGCCTGGGCCTACTAAACAACAATGACAACTACAACAAAAAAATAGCCGGGCATTGTGGCAGGTGCCTGTAGTCCCAGCTACTTGGGAGGCTGGGGCAAGAGAATCGCTTAAGCCCAAGAGTTTGAGGTTGCTGTGAGCTGTGACACCACAGTACTCTACCGAGGGTAACATAATGAGACTCTGTCTAAAAAAAGGAAAAATTTTTTCCTCCTTCAAGATTATTGCATGGTAGGACTGCTATTGTTTCACTATTAATCTTTGACTTATTTGGCATTTATTCTAATGGAAGGGCGTGAGGAGGATTTAACTTTCTTCTCCCCAAATGGCTACCTGTTTGTACCAACCCCGTTACTGAGTGGCCTGTCTTTCCCCACTGCTGTCACATAGTAAATGTGTCATGCCAGTAACTCTTATTTCTGGATTTTCTTTCTTTTTTTTTTTTTTTTGAGACAGAGCCTCAAGCTGTCACCCTGGATAGAGTGCTGTGGCATCACAGCTCACAGCAACCTCCAGTTCCTGGGCTCAAGCGAGTCTCCTGCCTCTGCCTCCCAAGTAGCTGGGACTACA
>CAUYRH010164433.1:0-22646 GCA_963574655.1 Perodicticus potto | reverse complement strand
CGCCACCGCCCCCCCCCGACCCCCCCCCTTCAGGTCCCACTCTTTCCCGCCACGACGCTCTTCCGATCTCCCTGCCGCCCTTTCTCCATCCCCCTTCCCTCCCTCTCTCCCCCTTCCCCCATTCTCCCTCTCCCCCCCATTCTCTCTCTCTCCTCCTCCTCCCGCCCTCTCCCTCCCTATCTCTCAGTCTCTCAGGAGGTCCTCAGAAGCTGCACTCCACATTAATGGTCGCCCTTCGTTTTCACAACAACAGCCCAGAGGAGCTGGAAATCATGGGCAACCACGGCTGCTTCTCTAACCACCGTTGTTGGGCTCAGCCTTTCACCAGCCTCCTGTCTGTGGTTCTCACCGAGCAGTGAATTAAACCAATACCTGTGGGACTTGACCCATTTCCCGCTGCGGTTTAAGGAGAGTTTTCTACCGTTCCTTACCTGCAGGAACACGGCCTCTATCGCCGTCCCCGTCTCTTACACTGCTGGCTTTCCTGGCCAGGAAGCGCTTTTGTTTTTGTTTTTTAATTCTCTCTTGGCTTGAATTCTGACCTGTACTGTGCATGTTCCCACACAGACCTCAATGCACTAAGTCAAGGATTTCCAAATATCCACTGAAAAGAAGAAGACCAGCTACTAAAGGGAACTCGTAAAACCACAGGACAGTCACGAGGGTCACCCCAGGCCCTCGGGGGTGAATGTCAGTTACTGAAGCTGCAGAGAAAAATTCCGGCATCAGATAAGAAATGGAAAAGCAGAGCTAATCACGCATGGAACGTGGCGCCTGCTTTCCAGGGGAATGAAACTCACGGGCCCTTTGGGTTGGAAACATCTTTGAGACGGTGCTTCCGGGGTTTGGTATGCGGTATGTGTATCTGTGAGACCTTAAATTCTGTGATGAATTCTTACCCACCAAATGCAGGGCTTTGAGGTTTGAATAGCGGGTACCGCCAGTGGCTTAGCAAGCAAAGGCCCTTACTTCGTAGGCCTTTTTTATTAAAGTGCATTTGACATAGGCTATTTTGGGATTGAGTCTGAGCAATCTTAATGACTGAGCTCTGCCTATTTAAAAAAAATGAGATAAGAAGTTTTTGAAGTATTCTCTATTTTTAAATATTGATTGCATTTTAACTTTAATTATTACTGGTAAAATATCTGTATGCTAAAGAAATCACTGGCTTAAGAAGTCAAACACCGTCGGTACAAAGCAAGCCATCTCCAAATGACTCTGCAGTTTTGTTTGTCAAACACAATGAATTTATGAAATTGTTAGGGGGTGTGGGTTGGCAGGCAACTAACATCTTTTCCTACAGTGTGCCTGGGTTTGTTTCTCTAAGTAACACACCTGAACGCAGGGTCCTGACAGTCACAAATGATTCTCCGTTTCTTCTTTCAGATCTTCCCACCTGCCTGTGATCACTGTTGCATAAATGTTTACTGACTGCTGAAACTAAAGCCTCCTTGAGGAGCCTCCGTGTCTGAGGCTCTAGGAGATGTTTTGTTGTTGCTGTTGTTGTTTTGTTTTTGCATATGGCTTTCCCTTGAAGACAGCACTATTGCTCCTAGGATAAATAAGTTCCTCCCTTTGGTGAGGTTGTTTCCAGTGGTGTGACGTCGGCTGTCTTGTGGTCAGCTGTGTTTCAGTGAATTTTTAAACCATTTCTCCCTCCCTGGCTTTCAATGCCCTAAGCAACAGTGGGGAAGAAATCTGGGGACGAATTATAGTAATGGATGATTTCAGGCCCTTAGCTTAAGGGCTGAAGTAAACAACTTCAGAGAGAAATGGACAGGGAGGGAAGGGGGGAAGGGCCTGGGGAAGTCCAGGGGCCCCTGGCTCGTGAGGCAGAGCTGGGATGCTCAGACCAACAAGGGCAAACCCCAAAACTCTTCCTCACGTGTCATCCCGGAGAGACTGGGTGAGGCAGAGAAGATCGTGACCCCAGAGACGGGAAAATGCACTCAGAGGCTGCACCCTACTGCGCCGTGGCAGAGCTGGTCATAACCTCCAGCTTCGTCACTGTCATCATCATCTTCCTGGTGCCAGACCCCCACCCCCTTTCTTTCCTCTAGCACGTGAGCACCCGCCTCCTGCTGCCCAGGGTTTACAGGCACCACTTCTAAAACATGTTCAACCACTGCTCAATAAAAGGTAGATGCCATGGGGGGCAGGAGAAACTTTCCAGATCTCAAGCGAAATACTATTCTTTCAACTATAAATTGTATATATGAACACTAAGCTCTGAGAGATGAGGCAACAGCATTCTGAACCTCTCACAATGATACATGGAGAGTGTTTAAAATATAAAACGACAACAGCACTGACAGCAGCATTACAAGGCCCAGGCCCCTTGTCCATGCTTTACCCTGTGAGTGTGGTTCCCACCCCCCAGTGCCGGGCTGCACGGGTGGGCTGCAGGTGGAAAGCCCCTTCTGTGTTCGCGGCCCTCCCAGCTCCTCATCTCTGCCGTCACAGCCCGAGCTCGCCTCCCGGGGATCAGCAGCGGCCTTAGATTCTCACCGAGTGTGAACCCACTGCAGACTGTGCACGAGAGGGATCGGGGCTGTGGCTCCTTATGAGAATCTGATGCCTGATGATCTGAGGGGCTGAGGCGGGGATGCGGGTGCTGGGGAGCAGCTATAAACACGACGATCAGCAGCAGAGAGGTCTGACAGCCCGGGGACCACGGTAAGCCAAGCACTGCAGACACCTCAGAACCATCCCCCACCTGATCTGCAGAAAAATTGTCTTCCATGAAACCAGTCCTTGGTGCCAAAAAAGTTGGGGACCACTGCTCTATGAGGTGAAACGTATGATAACCCTTTTGTAGATGAGGAAACAGGTGCTTGAAGTTCGGTGATGTGTTCAGAGTCAAGTGGCGGCTGATCTCGGCTCTGAGCCCCACAGAATCTTACACATTAATTTCAGAACAAAGTAACCCTAGTGATTTATTATCAGCTCAATTACTTTAACTATCTGTATCTATTCTATTATAAATTCATGTAATTTTACACCATGTTCTGAAGCTTTCTTAATGGGCAATTCTTGAAATTGACTTAAAGACCTCATTTCCCTTATGACACTTAAGATTATGTGTCATATATCTTTTTTAGTCACTAAAGTAAATAATAAGCCTGGTGTAAAGAAAAGAAACTAAAACCTTACAAGAACACATAAGAGAAACCCCTCAGTCCTTAGTAAGTTTAGCTCCCTCCCTCCCCATGGTGACTCACCACGGTGGGGTGATTCCCGGTACCCAGAGGGGCACAGGCGGGGCCGTGAGCGGTTCTGCACAGCTTGTCTTGTCCCTCAGCCTGACCTCCCTGGTCCAGGTCAGCATCAGCACAGCTGTGCCAGGTGACTTGCGGTGGCTGCCTCACCGGTACTGAGAGCAGAGGGAAAGGGGCTGAGGAGAGGAGCCACATGGAGCGAAGGAAGGGCCGGGAGGGGACGCAGGCAGACCCACAGGGAGGCCTTCCTGCTCTGTCACAAAAATCAGGAGGCTCTGGAGCTTGATCATGTCCCGTTTATTTATTTTTGGTGTTGTTGTAATTGCCAAGGGGGTCTTCTTCATAAATCTTTTCCAAGCCGTATGAAGAGTTTTTCCCACACTAACTTCTAGAATTTTTATCATTTTGTGTCTTAAATTTATGTAGGATAGGTCATAGTGTTGAAAGTGCTCGGCACTAGGGACGGGGTAATGTGGGGAAAGCCAAGCATCGTTGCTGGACATGAGCTCTGAAAACAGTGTTGGCTACACACAGCACGCCGTCCCAGCCTGAGTTTATCTACGAGCAGTGAGAAGATTAAGGAGACGGAAGTGCAGTAAATGGAATGTGTTAGGACAGTCGTGCGGTTAAAGATAAACCACTCGTTTTTTTAACCTTGACTCTCCCTTTGAAGCTTGTCCCTGTACTGTTTTTTCTCATGCATGAAATTGCAACGAAGCCACTGAGGAACGTTGGAGGAGCCACACGCTGGCCTCTCCGTGGGGAGGGCTTGCGGGTGTCGACCTCCCAGGGTCCCTTAGTTCAGTGCAAATGGACCGATTTAAATTTGCACTGACAAATTTAAATCTTTTATCCAGCAAGAGTCAATTTTTGTCAATGTGGAGAGGCATGGGTCCAGTGTCAGTCTTCTACATGTGGCTAACTAGCTCTCCCAGCGCCACTTACTAAATAGGAATTCTTTTCCCCAGTGTTTTGTTTGCTTTATTGAAGATCAGGTGGTGATACATGGCTGGTTTCATTTCTAGTTCCTTATTCTATTCTATAGATCATAATCTCTATTTTTGTGCCAGTACCTGGCTGTTTTGCTCACTGTAGACTTATTATATAAGAGAGCCACTGTCTCTTGTTCCTGGGAAGTCAGCTCTGAAGACAAGTCCAGAGGAGAAGCTCCTAAAATATTTGGGCACGGTTAAGTTTGTCCAACACATGCTAATTATTACCTACAACACACCAGGCACTGTGCTAGGCTCTAGGAATATAAAAATGGGCACACATTTCCTGACTCATGATGCTTACACTGTAATAGAGAAGAGAGATATTTATTAAAGTCACATAATGTAACTTTGAAACTGCAATTGTTGGGAAGAAGAAAGTTATGCAGCAATATTTTGAAAAGTATCTCATGCAGATGACTAAGTTGCTGTGTGCTGCAAGGGGAAAGGCACTCATTATTTTCAAGACAAACCTTGTTCAATCCTTTACACAATTCTGTAGTAGACGAAGTGGAGAGTGGCGTTCTTGTGATGTATGTGGAGAAAACACACCAGCCCTGTAACAGACCTGATTTTATGGATTCAGGCCCTGAAGCAATGCTGGGCACCTTTGAATTTACCCACCCTTCAGCTACAGCTTTTTGATGCTGATAAATAGCAATGCAGAGAGAGATCAAAGGGTGGAAAATGCACGGCAAATAAGGCTTGGATCAGGCAATTTAGAAGGCCGAAATGTTTTGCATCACATCAGAGAGTAAGACAGACCTGGTGGTACTAAAATGACAGTTCAGGGAAGCAGTTCTGCTGGCAAAAACAGAACATGAACAATCTGACCTCCAGGGCTTAGATCTGATACGGAAAAATTTATGACAGAGGGGGTTAGCAAAACAGCCATCAGGAGATGAGCTTCCCAAAGCATCACCAAGAGATTTTAACTTTCCCCTAAAGAAAGGCCTTTCCAATAATAACTGTAAGAATCTGTCCATGACTGCACACTTGATTTACTACATAAGATTTGCATGCACTAATAATCTTAAAGTATGATAAGTACATGCACCTGTGAATGATTAATTTACTGGGCTGTTTACATTCATTTGAATTCACTATAAGAGCTTGAAACTGTGTGGACATAGGTGTTCCATTTACATTTTATTTTATTCTTTTCCAATTAAAATATGATTTTTTGGTAATTGTTTTAGATTCACTGAGGGGACAAAGAATGAGTTCACACTGTTTGCGTTTGTTAGGTAAAGTCCCTCTTATAATTGTGTCCCACTGCTGAGAGTTGTACCATACATCAAGACCCCCGTACCCCTCTCTCCTCCCCCTCCCGACTCCCACATCCCCTTGTCCCCGACATTAAATTGATTCAGGTTTAAATCTTATGTGGGTATGTATTAGCTTGTCTAATGGCTTCATATTAGAATTGAGTACGTTGGATTCTTGCTTCTCCGTTCTTGTGATGCTTTACTGAGAAGAATGTGTTCCACTTCCATCCGGGTTATTATAAAAGATGTAAAGTCTCCATTTTTTAATGGCTGAATAGTATTCCCTGGTGCACATATACCACAGCTTGCTCCATTTATATTTTAATGGGCATTTATAGGCATTTCAGTTTTGAAAAGCTGGCATCAAGTTGTTGAATAGGACAATATTCTGCAATTTCAATATTTTCCATAGGACAGTCTGCTTTTGATTATGTCTGAGGTTAGATATTAAGCTTAACATTTCACACATTGGTTGGGCGTGGTGGCTCAGACCCGTAATCCTCAGTACCTTGGGAGGCTGAGGTGGGTGGATTGCTTAAGTTCAGGAGTTTGAGACCAGCCTGAGCAAGAACAAGACACTGTCTCTACTGAAAATAGAAAAACTAGCCCAGCACTGTGGCAGACAACCTGTAGTTCCAGCTACGCAGGAGGCTGAGGCAAGAGGATCATTTTGAGCCCACGAGTTTGAGGTTGCTGTGAGCTATGACACCATGGCACTCTACTCAGGGTGACAATGTAAGACTCTGTCTCCAAAACAAAATTGTTGGCTCGGTGCCTGTGGCTCAGCAGGCTAAGGCTCCAGCCACATACACCTGAGCTGGCGGGTTCGAATCCAGCCCGGACCCGCCAAACAACAATGACGGCTGCAACCAAAACATGGCCGGGCGTTGTGGCGGGTGCCTGTGGTCCCAGCTACTTGGGAAGAGGAGGCAAGAGACTCACTTGAGCCCAGGAACTGGAGGTTGCTGTGAGCTGTGATGTCACAGCACTCTATCCAGGGTGACAGCTTGAGGCTCTGTCTCAAAAAAAAAAAAAAAATTGTTTTTCACATCATTGAGTATGTTCACAGAAGGATTTCCGTGACTATCATTTGTTTTCCAAATCAGGCCATGACTCAAAATATTTAGAATTATAAATAATATCATTTGTAACTTTTGAAACTTTTCTTGGAGATAAAATTTCTCATAAGTATGAAATTTTCTTTTTGGACAGGTGTACGAGGGAAACGTTTTCCCATGCATGTATATGTGTGTATGCATATGAATGGGAGAAGGTTATAAATGCATAACTGTGTGTCTCTAGGTGGGTGTGGGCTCATATACAGATATAACCACGGATAAATCAAAATAAAGGTGGGTCTGTATGTCGTGTAAAATGCAAAAGGCAGCACACTTGATTTTATGACTACTGACAGCGCCCAGCGATGTAAACACCTGGAGAGCAGAGCTGCTTCCCACTCAGCTGCTATTACAAATGACACCTTGCCGGGCAAACAGTATGTGCCCAGTACAGTAACTGTTAAAATACCGTGCATTAATCATGAGATTCCATCTAAAGCGATACATCTAAAGAGAAGAACTGGAGCTGCTTTGTGATTCTTTGAATATGACAGCAGAAACCCCTGAGAACTCTGGGTATATTGTTTGGAGAGGTTTTAACATCCTTATTGAAATACGTTTATAAAGATATACCGTGGGTCTTTTTTAAAAACTTCTTTTACTCTGGTATATAAGAAATATGCTGGAGAATCAGGAGGCCAGTCATACAGTTCCCATTCCACCATCCAGCCATGGCTCTTTGGTACAGGAATTCCACACAAACGCAGATTTCATGCAAGATCTGGCTTGAGAACAGAAAGGAAGGGTCCCGGCAAGGACAGTCTCCATCCTTACCCCAGCCCTCTCGGTGTCTTCCTCTTGCTTCCTCTGGTTTTTCTCCTTTATCTGCTTCTTCTTCATTCTCCGTCCTCTCATTCTCCCCCTTCCTCTAGATCAGCGGTTCTCAACCTGTGGGTCGCGACCCCTTCATAACAATGAAAATACATGGCAGCATTAGGAAGGTTGAGAACCACTGCTCTAGACCAACCATTTTTATCTCTTGGCACACTTGAACCTATAGTTAAACTTCCATGGCACACTTAAATGATGCTCATCAAAACAAAGAGTAAACAAAGGAATACATTTACTGTGCTTTGAACTCCTTTCAAAAATAATTTAATTAATGACCTTTAAAAATTTTCATGCACACCCAAGAGCCTCCCACAGTACACCAAGGTGCTATGGCACAGCTTAGAAATCACCACTATAATGCCCATGAGCATTAGCAATACAACACAAGAAAGTTCAACCAAGCTTCCAGATTCAAATATCTATGTGATTATATGTGTATATATATATGTAATTGCATATTTGGAAGAGAACTTAAATTTCTAGTTTGTTTCTCATTTAACTGACAAGGAGACTCAGTCTCACCAGAATTACCAAGCATCATTCAGCTAGCAGCAGTTCTCAACCTGTGGGTCGCAACCCTTTTGGGGGTCTCCTGCACATTAGATATTTACATTATGATTCATAACAGTAGAAACATTACAGTTATGAAGCAGCAAAGAACATAATTTTATGGTTGGGGGTCACCACAACATGAGGAACTGTATTTACGGGTCATGGCATTAGCAAGGTTGAGAACCCCTGAGCTAAGGGAATAAGAGCAGAAGTTTTAAGATAATCTAAAATGTCTTGTTTTCCCAAGAAATTTGTGTTACTACAGATAAATCAACCATCGAGCAAATAGTGAACGATCCTCCAATTACTACCTAAGCATTTTGACATTTGATACACAGTAAGTTTACCGAGTTCAACAGGAGGGGCTGGGAAAGCAGCGCCACCAGCTTCCTGGGGGTGAGAACCTGCCTCTCTCCTTCACACACCACAGTGGAGAGCCCACGTTCCCAGGCTTGTAGTCTGCTTTCAGTCTATGTGGGTTGAATGAATAAGCAGAAAATGAGATTAAGCACACAAAAAAAAATCTAATATGATCTAAGTCAGAGAGATGGGAATAGGCAAAATATTTAGGAGAATTAAAAATAAACCAGCCTCACACAGAAGGCTTGGGTAAAGAAGCAGAGGGAGGTGAGCTGGGGAGGTTGGTGTACTCCCCTTGGAGCCCCCACAGCCTCTGCAGCTCACCTGCCATGCCCCCTCCACCTGCCATGCCCTTCCCCCACCTGCCACACCCCTCCCCACTGCGCCAGGAATGGTGTTCTGCTTTTCCGTCTCCCCTCCAGAAGGTGAGCTCTGCTCAGAGGGCAAGAACCATGATCATCTGTTAGCTCAAAGTTGGGCCAGTAAGATGTCAATAAGCCTGTGTGGAATGAGATAGTAAGTTAATATATATTATCTTGTAGGAAGGCCTGATAGTTAAGTGCACAAGCTCATCCTAGAAAAAGTGCTGCACACCTTGCTGCAGAACATCACCGTGACCACCTTTGAGGGCTCCCTTTGAGAAGCTCTGCACCGATGCCGGTGCCTAGTCCACCCAGCAAAGCGATTTTGGAACTCTGTTTTTGGAATGACCATCAGAGCTGTCATCATGCAGGTGTTGGACAACTAAGTTCACGAACATCCCACTGAGTGCTCACATTGACAGCACTGTACAGACAACCAGTAAGGTTTCATAAACGGGGTACATGTGTGTCTCACAGCTATGTTCATGTCACTGAGTGGCGTTCATTACAGTTGTTGTATGTTTTTGTATAATGTACAATGACAGCTCTGATGGCCATTTGAGAAAACGAGTTCCCAAATTGCCTTGAAAGATGGACCAGGCATTGGCACCTGTGCACAGCTTCCCAAGGGGAGTCCTTGGAAGGTGATCGTAGTAATATTCAATCATGGGGTATGTAGCACTTTTTATAGGATGAGCTCCAGAATTTAATTCCCAGACCTCGTATAATGCTTACAAAATGGCATACTTTGAAGTCAGACCAAATAGTTCAGTTTTCATCTTGAAGATAATGAGTGATGAATTAATATATCTGAGTGGGAGCATAATATGATCTGAATAGTGAGGCTCAAGATGCTGATATTGTGGCCTAGGTAAGAGTCGGTGGGTGGGGACGATGTGAGTGGGAGCAGACAGTGATGGACCTGTGACTGGCAAAGACCGTGCACGTCATCCCACACACACAGTGACATGGACACTGTGCTCCAGAACTGCTAATGTTCTTGTTCTACTGATTCGCTGCCGGCTACTGCCTACATTATTAACATAACCCTCTCAACTTTGAGTTCACAATACTCTTTGCTCTTATCTTTCTCCATCTAGACCTTTTACTTTTCACAGTACTGTTCTCTAGGGCATGTTTGCACCATGTTCCATTTTATCTCTAAAGTCTGACAAGTAGAGTTTTATTCAGCAGAATTTTTAAAAGAGCCTACTACTTAGCTTGCTAATTTCCATTCTTCTGTCAACAAAAGCATCAACAAATAATGGCAAAACAGATCAAATCAGGTCAACAGACCTTGATTTTGAAGGAGAAAACAGAATGTTCCAGCATTAACTCACCTCAAAATTCTGACAGGGAAATAAAAGAATGCTATTCTAAGACAGTAACTAGACACAAATCATGAATAACTAAATTCTTTAAAAGAATGTTAAGTGGGTTTTAAGGACTTACACAATAACTGCTCTGCCCTTGACAAGAATTATTTCCAGGGACACCATGGCCATCTCGTTCTAAAGCTGACCACGTCTAAGCACAGTTATCAAGGCTTAGGGACAGAACTGATGTGAAATGATCAACTTTGCTCTATAAACATTCTGCTTACCACGGTTAACATGTTCTTATTAAATCTAATCTTAGCAAGTTCTGAGAATGAAAAGCTTCTTCTAGGGACTCCATCTAGGAGTATTTCTTATGTGTCGAGGACTGAGTTAAACATGGCTTTTTATAATTAACGGTATTAAATCTGCAGAGCAACTATGTGAAGGAAGAATTACTACCCCCATTTTATAGGTGGAAAATGAGGCTCAACAAATCAAATGACTTGCCCAGGGTCATACCTTGTAGCCCAAGGAAGAAGCATGGAATGCTGAGAAAGCCTGTCTGCGTTAGAAAAGTGGTTCTACTCATTAACAGCAGTGGAATGCTGGGCAATTAACTTATGTCCTGAGTGAAGGGGCAGAGTCCCCTGCACTCTTGTAAGGTGAATCAGTCTCATTTGTGCTCCTTGAGATACGAGGCCCTCAGAAGGAACATTTCCAATACTTGGGCTAGATGTGAGTTTTGAGGGATATTCTCCCCCAGCTCGCAGAAGCGGCCTTGCTGAAAAATGCAGGAAGTTACACCCTAAAGGAAAGAATGTGCTGGAGAGCCCTGCCAAGTTGCAGCTGGGGACTGATCACCTGCCTGGAGCAGTGGGCCATTGCACTTTGTTCCCTACCTCAGTTTACACAATAACTTTCAGTTAATCATATAGGGAAGTGGGAAAACAGAACAGACAACACAGAGCCTTTGTGGTTTATCTCCATTGTTGTTTATCTCCAAGCAGGACATTCTTAATTTAGAAAGGTGTATACGTGCTTTGCTGCATTAATGCTGACGAGGAATGTTTATGACAGTTTTTGTTACCTTTTGTGTTCTTTATTCTTGGATATCATTATCTGATGATTTGGAGTATATAAGAATCTTAGTAAAGATGGGTTGTTGCTGAGTGCCCGATAGACTCTCAGTCTTCCTTTTCAGATTAATCATTTTGTCTGCAGTGCTTTCGTCTGTGTCACTGCCCAAGCAGGCTTGTGGACAGCAACACCTGAGTCTTGGCTTCTTTTAAAATTTGCAGGCTATTTGCATAATGGTTAAAGTATGAACTCCAGAGCCAAACTGCCCCTGGGTTTGAACCCAAGTGCCGTCACCTGATGCTTTGTGGTCTTAGACAAGCTACTTAAATCCACACCTGAATTTCCTCCCTGAGAAATGCAGGTGATGAAGCTGTTAACAAGAACTGGCTCAGAGGAGCATTCCATGGAGTACATGGATTAGTTAAATGCTTAGAACTGTGCCTGGCACACAGGAAATGTTACAGATATGCGTGTGTTCCCCATTCAAGTTATGTTGGCCTACCTGTCAGGATTGTTACAAAAGGACAAAAGAAAATGTAAAGGCACCAAGTTCATAATAATAAAGATTCATTGAATATACAATACATCACAAAGGTTCACAAATAGTTTGAAATTCAGTGACAAGGAGACCAAAGGGTAATAAACCCTGTGTGGCCATATCCCTTCATAGAAGCAGTCAGATGCCTGCAGCCTTGGGGTCTGCATCTTGTACATAGGACCAAGCTATCTGCATCTCGTAGGTGGGACCCAGCTGTCTGTATCTTGTAGGTGGGACCCAGCTATCTGCATCTTACACATGGGACCCAGCTGTCTGCATCTTGTAGGTGGGACCCAGCTATCTGCATCTTACACATGGGACCCAGCTGTCTGGATCTTGTAGGTGGGACCCAGCTGTCTGCATCTCGTAGGTAGGACCTAGCTGTATTTATGCTGTATGTGGGATCCAGCTGTCTGCATCTTCTACATAGGACCAAGCTATCTGCATCTCGTAGGTGGGACCCAGCTGTCTGCATCTTGTACATGAGACCCAGCTGTCTGCATCTTGCAGGTGAGACCCAGGTGTCTGCATCTTGTAGGTGGGACCCAGCTGTCTGCATCTTGTAGGTGGGACCCAGCTGTCTGCATGTTATAGGTGAGGTTTGTGTTCAGCTGCTACTGACAGACATTCAGGAATCAGCAACTCAAATAAACTCTGGCCAGAAGTCTAGTGGGTCCCATCCAAGGCTGGTACAGATCTTAAGTGTCACTGAACCCAGCAGGGACTAATCTTCTCAGCCATACTAAGTGTGGAGAGAAGCTCTATGATTATGGTTGAGATCTGTCAACAAGAGGACCCCAGGCCCCAGACTCAACCACCCTCAATCCCTAGATTTTGGTTTTATTACCTTAGGCAAGGTCATGAGTGCTTATGTCCAAATGGGGCTTGGAGTTCCCCTGGCTTAGATCCACTAGGGCAGTTTCTTCCAGTCTGAACCCTCAACACCCAACAAGAACAGCTTGTACAGTCAAGAGAGCTGCCAGAGCCAATAGCTAGTGGCTTCCTCTTGCTGCAGCTATTTGGAAATCTGCTTGAATCTAGCAACAAATTTTTAGCAGTTACCAACCGACACTCTAGGTTCCAGAATTTAGTAGTGCAGAAAGGGTTTCCGTTCATTCATCACAAACCACCACATGCCTGGCACTTCCGATGCTTTAGTTTTAATACCCAATGCTTACAACAGTCCTGCTGTGTAGACCTTCTTCCTCCCCCTGTCATCCAGCTCTTCGTAGATGGAAACTGAAACTTAGAAAGGTTGAATGATGTGTCCAAAACCGCACTAATAATAAAAGCTAGGATTTTGTTTCTTTTTTTTTTTTTTGAGACAGAGCCTCAAGCTGTCACCCTGGATAGAGTGCTGTGGCATCACAGCTCACTGCAACCTCCAATTTCTGGGCTCAAGCGAGTCTCCTGCCTCTGCCTCCCAAGTAGCTGGGACCACAGGCGCCTGCCACAATGCCCGGCCATTCTTTGGTTGCAGTCACCATTGTTGTTTGGCGGGTCCGGGCTGGATTCGAACCCGCGAGCTCAGGTGTACATGGCTGGCGCCTTAGCCTGTTGAGCCACAGGCGCCAAGCCTAGGATTGTGTTTCAAATCCTGTCGGAGTCTAGTTTGAACAAAATACTTGTGGGGAAGAACAAATATCTTAGCAGGATAGCAGGACGGCACTCTTTGCCTTCCTAGCTGGACCTCTGCTAGCAGATGGCCAATCCCACCTCTGGATTCCTCATTTATATGCTAAGCTAAAGGGTGGGTCCAGGCCCAGGCCCAGCAGGATGCTGGTCCTGTGTGTGTTCACCTGACTCCACCACACAGTGACAGAAACAGGTCTGTTGGCACCAAATCCCAGTTCTTCTCAGCTCCACGAATCCTACAAGTTGACCTGTTCAGTTCACAGTCAAGCATAGAGCAGCCCTTCAGTCCAGTCAGTAAAACTCAGCCGACCACAGAAAAGTCACTCACTGTGGCAGGGTTCCGATGTCAGGTAAGTTGCAGCACACACTTGGCAAGCACAGAGGAAGACTGGCCTCCCAGAAGCAAAGGTGGCCAAGCCAGAGGGGAAGGGCTCAGTCAGGAACCTGGCCTGGCGAGAGTCAGAGGCCTGCCGAGTCTGTCTAGGTCCAGACTAAGTGATTGGGAACAGTGGGACTGTGTTAGGACGTGGGCAGGTGTCACCAGTGAACACTTCGGGAGGAAGAAGAGGAAGCGAGGAGATATCAAGTCCTAAGGATCCAACCGCAGGGAAGCCACGGAGACAGGCTGGGTCAGAAAGCCCTTCGTGGTAAATCCAGGCTCTCCATAAAGAGTCCGGGGGTCAGAAACCACAGAAACCCAGTGCCCAAGGAGCTGCCTGGGTCACACACACCCCCTCCCCTGCAAGAGCTGTGCTGGCCGGGCCTCACTGCCTGGTGCGGCATTCAATGGGTCACTCGGGGCTTGTCTTGATATCAGCTCCCAGAGATGAGTCCTGTGCTGGACTGTTCTGAAGCCAATCTGATGAAACTAGGAGCACATCTTCCAGAATTCCTTGCCCTGTATGGCTGCAGGACTGACAGTCACTGGGGAATAGAGGCAAAGCAGTGGGTGGTCTGCTGCGAAGGTCTTTGCTGTCGGACAGAGAGACGGAGTGGTGCAGAGGCGCCAGCAGCTTCTAGTGCCCTTGCTCCCCTCTGCCTCGTCCTCAGTCTTCTCCCCAGCTGCAGGCCCTCTGCCTCCACCACCGGAAGGGGAGCAGCCGCCCCTCAGAGGTGGTCGCCGCAGAGAATGGACGATGTCCACGAACATCCCCATTGTGTCCAGCTCAGGGCCAGGCTGCTCTCAGCCTCCTACATCCTCCGTGCATGGTCCGTCCTGTCCACCTGCTCCTGTGCCTCGGGGGCCTGGTTAGCGCCTCCTTGTTCTGATCGCCAATTTCTCCTTCTGGACCGTTGCTTCCCAAGCTCCTCCCACAGGGGTGTCAGGTCTTCTGCTCCATTTGCTCATGGTGGTTACACTTCATTTCCAGTCTCAATGGGACCTTGTTCATCTAGGAACCCCCTTGTGTCTTTACATCCCTCCCATATCCATAGGGATGAAGGGAGGTGAGGACAGCTAAGAACAAGCTGAATCCCCCGGTCAGTGAGCTGGTCTCTCACGCATCCTCTTGCCTCCAAAGCTCTCAACACAATATCTCTTATGTTTATTTCACCTCACACCTCTACAAAAAGCATCAGAGCCTCCCAAATCTTCCGTGCAGTGTGAGCAGAATCTGCCTTGTTTTCTCTGACAGGTGTGCGTGGGCACGGCTACAGCGCAGTTTGAATAAGAGACATGGTCCAACAGCAGGGGACGGTGTTAGAGTAAAAAGAAAACAGAACAGTAATCCCACCCAAGCCGAGTCAAGCAAAAATAGTAACTTATTATTACACTTATGTGGGACATTGATGTGTCCCATTTCAAGCATAGCTGGACCAGGAGCCTCTCTTGCCATTTCTTGATACTGTTTTTCTTGAATAATTGGCTTAATTCTCAAGCAACTCATCTCTTAGTGATGAAAAAAGCTGGTTACGGATACACATTCTACAAGTTAATTACTAATACAAAAAGAAAGAACTCGGCTAGCTCTGGCATAAACTTCCAGAGAATGACTTTGATCCGGCTTGGGTCTTGTGCCAGTTCCTGAAACAACCATCTCGGCCAGCAAACGTGGTGTTGGAACTCAGCCGCATGCTACATGTGCTGGAGTAAGGCTTCGCTTCCACAGCAAAGAGACTCACAAACGCAGCGGCTTCATGAAAATAGAGGTAAACTTGTCTCTCACGTTGTGCCTCGGGTGACATTCCTTATGAGGGGGAACTCTGCTCCACAGAGTCATGCAGAAATCTGGGTCTCTCTTGGATGGTTTTCCTGCCAGCGGCTAGGTCTGCATGCTTGGACCTGGTGAAATCACATCTGTGCTCCGACGTCAGGGAGGGGATAGAGAAGGGACAGAGCTGCTGGCTGTCCTAAGGCCTCAGCACAGGACAGACATACAGCACTTCTGCTCACAGCCTGTTGGTTCAATCTTAGCCACGTGGCCAATGCCACAGAAAAGGGACTCAGGGAAATGTAGTCCAGCTCCGTGCCTGGGCAGAGATGGGACGTGCACAGTAACTGTCTGCATTCCACGAGCCCAGCTCTGTGGCTAGGAGAGGCGAAAATATTACAGCCAACCATGTAGAATGAATTCCCCATGAAACGGAGGATTCTGATTCCAATTCCAGAAACAAGAAAAACTATAGTGTTCTGAATGAAACAACAGATGTGCCCTGTAGGAAGGTATCGGGCGGTGCATTCAAGGGCACGTTGGCATCAAGCATGATGAGATGAGCAGGTCTCAGAATCAAACGCTCTGCAGTCAGCCAGACGGTGTGTCTGAGAGCAGGTGCCACAGAGCTCTTCAGTAGGATGAGATGTGTGTGTGTGGGCCATCTCTCTCTGTCTTTCTCTGCCTGTTGGTTGGATGGACCCTGTCCCCCGCCCTGTGACAAAAGACAGATCAACAAGAGAAAAACAAACAAGCGTAGTAACATGTAAACCTCACATATACGAGGGAGATAAACCAGAGGAATGAAGAAATCTCAAAGATGTGGGTTTCAGTTCAGGTTTAAATATCATCATCGTAAAGAAAGAAGCTCCAGGGAAAGGCTGGTTACGGAGAATTGTCCGGGAAAACAGAAAACAGGGTGAGGTTTGCCATGCAGATTTCACTGCCTCTTCATGGAAGCGTCTCTAGAGAGACTCCTCTTTCCCTCCTTGTACAGAGACCCCATCATGAGTGGAGATTTCCTTTAGAGATACAAATTTCCCTATAAGAGGGGAACTTATACTCTATTCCGAGAGCTCCCTCCATGTCTGCAGCTTCTCGACTCGATCAGCTCAAAATAATCCTTACTCCAAAGAGAAATATTTTGGGGTAGCGTATTCTGGTTCCCTACAGCCATATTTTGAGCTAGAATATTTTGGTCTCTTATAGTAAACATGATACATACTTTTGGTCTTCCACAGCAACTTAATTTTACTTTTTCAAAAGAGACTTAGGGTCAACTGTTTTTGAAAAACACTGAGTTAACCAGAAATAAAGCCAGTTCTGCAGAAGTTCTCAGAGTCTTTAAAATGCTAATCTCTGAGTTTGCAACATTTGCCAAGATCCAAGGCAAGATCTTGGAGAATGTGGGGGACTATTGCCCACAGAGCAAAACTACAGAAAAACCTGCACCATAGCCAAAGAAGACAGTCACCCCGGTGCAAAGTACAAGACAGGGGCCACCACTACTGGGTTGGCCTAGAACAGCAGTTCTCAACCTGTGGGTCGCGACCCCTTTGTAACAATGAAAATGCATCCTGCATATCAGATATTTATATTATAATTCATAACAGTAGCAAAATTACAGTTATGAAGTAGCAATGAAAATGATTTTATGGTTGGGGGTCACCACGACATGAGGAACTGTAGTGAAGGGTTGCGGCCTTAGGAGGCATTAGGAAGGTTGAGAATCACTGGCCTGGAAGGTCACAGCAGGTTGACGGGGGCCAGTTACAGTGATGAGAGTGAGACCAGCTGAGCCACTGCCAACGGTGAGGGCCTTAGGCAGAGGCTGAGGACACCTGAGCAGGGCAGAATGGAAATCAACTTGGAACTAAATTCCCTCTTAGGTTAAGCTCCAGGGACAGAAGATGAACTACCCTCTCCTACCCTCCAAAGCTCTGCTCCCCAGACCAATGGCCACTGACCACGGTCCATTCTGAGGTAATTTAACAGCAAATTAACGTGGCTACTAAGAACTGGTGAGAAAGCTGGTGCAGACTGACAAATGGAAATTTTTTATTTTATTTAATTTTAATTCATTCAAATTTAAATTAAAAATCTGAAGTAGCACAAAATAGCTCTCCAATAAACACAAACTTATAGGAAATTTAATGTTTTGATAGTTTGAATTTCTCTTTAATCATTGAAAAATTAGTATCTGATTCAAGTTACACTCTACATGTAAACACCAACTGGATTTCAAAGACTTAGTACAAAAGAGAGGACGAAATATCTCATTAATAATTTTTGGCCAGGCTCAGTGGCTCATGGCTATAATCCCAGCACTTCGGGAGGCCGAGGTGGGAGGATCACTTGAGGACAGGAGTTTGAGGTTGCTGTAAGCTATGATTGTGCCACTGCCCTCTAGTCAGGATGACAGAGCAAGATCCTGTCTCAAATCACAATAATTTCTGTATTAATCATTTGCTGAAATAATATTTTGAATATATCAGTTGAAATAAAATTATTAATTTATATTACTTTTTTATAATGTGGCTACTAGAAAATTTGAAGTTTCACATGTGGCTTGTACTCCACTTCTGTTGGACAGGGCTGCATTTACATCTCCTAAGATCTGTTCCCCAAAACAGGTACTACTTGCCTAATTAGTGATGATGTCCTCAGATGTCCTCCAGCTTCTCGTAACAAACAATCCTCACCACCAGAATTTGGGTAAAAGTGAAAAAAAAAAGGTAAAACTAATTAGAAAATCCATTAATTAGCATACTTTTGAACTGAAATCCTTTGTTTGAACCCATTTTTCCTTTGTCTTCCTCATATAAATCAGTACCTGTCAACAAAAGATAACGTGTCTGAACTTTACAGGAAGGCATAAAATTCCCATGCTGTGCCTTTTCTGCTGATAAGACGAGATCAAACAAATTTTCACCCCCCAAAAAGACAGCTAAATCAAGATCTAAGACACTTATTAACTTAAAAGTGATTGCCCTTCAAGCTAAATCTCTAAACAACACCCTGGTTCTTTTGCTTGTTCTTATATTCAGATATCAGCCATAGTCTAAATCAAAGAAATCAAAGGATTTAAAGGACTTGTTTTGTATAGACTTTATTTGCAAGCCTAGAATATTAAGATTAACCAGTATATACTGAGGAACTGTTCTGTGCCCACATTTAAGGACCTTCTGGGGCAAGTGCCTCCCGGTGCTCATGCTGGTATTGTAGCCACACTTGTAGAACATGAGTTTGCCCCACCCCAAACACAGCTGCCGGTCAAGGGGTTTGTATTACACCTGACCCAGGTTGGCCACGCAGAGAAACTAGACTGCACTTGGTTCCCGAGGAGTTCTTAAGCCAGGAGTTGTAGAATGTGGAGGCTGGGCCCACTGTGTGAGGCCAGAGCACAGCAAGATAATCTATAGTAGGATCCAGGAAAAATAAAGTTGATGTACCTGCAGGAGTGGAGCCAAGAGATGAAGTATTCCAGGAAAAATACAGCAAGTATCAGCAGTGCACAGCGGCTCACACCTGTAATCCCAGCACTCTGGGAGGCCGAGATGGGCAGATTGCTTGAGCTCAGGATCAGCCTGAGCTCTAAAACTAGCCGGGCATTGTGGCAGGCACCTGTAGTCCCAGCTACTTGGGAGGCTGAGGCAAGAGGGTCGCCTGAGACCAAGAGTTTGAAATTGCTGTGAGCTGTGACACCCCAGCACTCTACCCAGGGTGACAAAGTGAGAGTCTGTCTCAAAGCAAAGGGAAAGGGAAGGGAAGGGAAGGGAAGGGAAGGGAAGGCAAGGCAAGGCAAGTATCATCGGGCTCAAATTTTCTAGTTCCTCCTCCCAGGACCTTCTGACACATCTCTGCAATGGCCACTCGGCAGTCACTAGAGATTCCTTCGCACGCTTGGTAAATTCCTCTGTTTGGTTTCTGACTCAAGCTGATTTGAATGAGTCTCTGTTCTGACAACAAAGTGACCCTTGCACCGGTGCTCCTTTCACTTTAGAAGATTATTTAAAGGGAAATTAATTAATGGAATCCTAAGAAATTAATAAAATGGTAAAATACCGTACCAGATAGAAAAGGCAGGTTCTCTAGGATGGATATTTTAAATTAAATTCGAACAAATACATGTGTTGGTCATACAACAACAGAACTCGTGTCCCTATATGAAAAGTGAAAAGAGGAGCTGACAAAAGGGAAAAAACCCTCTGGATTTTAAAGTTCTTTCCTTCAGTAATGTCTACTCTTCCCCTTTTTGTTTTGTAAGAGCCTCCAACAAGGTGAGTTCGGTGAGGAGCTGATACTTGGGAATTATGAGTTCGCAGGTGTTCCAGAAGTGCCTGGTGAGGGCTCAGCATTACACAAGGTCATTGAGGAGGCAGCAGAATGAAAGTGCTGACCCCACATGCAGGGAGCCGCAGTCCAGCTCCCAAGATGACGACAGCACCAGAGCCACTGCCCGGCCTTGGAAACCGAGGGCATTACTTGGGCCTGAGTCCCAGACCAAAGGTCGGTCCCACAGTGCTCAAGTTCAGCAGAACAAGAAACGTGTGCCCCACGGGGGGAGCGGATCCCCAGCCAAGGGTAACATACAGGCTGTCTTCAAGGAGGAAACCAACTCCCAGTCAGGAATGTGATACTGAGAATTAAGCCAGAAGAACGGGTTAGAATTAGAAAAGGGGAAAGAACAATTGGGTGTAAGGCTGAGCGGGTGCAGACAGCGGTGAACTGAAGGAAGCCTGGGCCAGGGAAGAGGCTAGGAGCAGGGATGGCGACTGGTGAGAGCCAGTGCAGGGACTTTGTGGCTTAGGGAGGGCAGGAGGCCCAGGGTGGACAGCAGCTCTAACAGGACGATGAATAGTCCTGACAGTGGACGGTGTCTAAGGGCTGTAAGTCTGGTGCCCCCCCGCCACGATCTCACACTCCCCACAAAGGTAAAATCTGCCCCAGCAAACGCTTTCTCTTCAGACCACAGCGGAATGTTCGCATTTTCAAATCCTGTCTGCTGCTGGGTCACCTAATCCAACGCAGTAATTGTAAAGGCGAGGCTACTAAGGGCCAGAGAAATTACACAACTTCATCAAAGCCACGTAGCCAGCAGCGGGACCAAGTGCGAATTTCCTGACTTTCGGTCCAACTCTGTCCTTTTGAAGACTTCCTTTCCCTTCCAAATGGCACTAGCTGAAGTTTATGGGGAGCCTGCTTCGTACAACGTCCCCCAACCCAGCACACTTAACGCCCTTCACTACGCCCCACAACAGGCCTGGATCTGTTGCCCTCCAGGTCTGAGAGAAGTAAGGAAACGGAGGGGAAGGGGACTGGGGACCGGATTGGTCATGAGAGCCAGAATGCAATCTGACTTTTCACAAAGAAGTCTGATTTAGAGACAAACGGGCAGAGGAACGAGATTCCCAGCAAAATAAAGTTCCCCACTGAGAAGGCGATGTGCAAAGGGGTGAAGGAGAGAGATGGGAGACAGAGTGGAGGAGAGCGGGCGGGCGGGAAGGCGTCAATCACAGCCTTCGAGTTACCACGGAGGCCGAGAGCCCCAGCAGCGTATAGCAGAACAAGTCTTAATATGTTTGAGACTGTTTGAAAGGCAGAAATATTGAAGGTTAACATCGGTCGCTTGAGTGTGTTGGCTCTTGCCTGTAATCCTAAAACTTTGAAAGGCTGGGGGTGGGGAGGATCACTTGACACCAAGGGTTTGAGACCAGCCTGAGCAACACCCCAACTCTACCTAAAAAAACAAACCAAAAAAGTGAAAAAATCAGCCAAGAGTGGTGGTGCAGGCCTGCAATCCCGGAACTCTGGAAAGCTGAGGTGGAAAGAACACCTGAGCCCAGGAGTCAGAGGCTGCAGTGAGCTACGACACCATACTTCAGCCTGAGCGACAGAGTGAGACCCTGTCTCAAAAACAAAAACACATTGTTAGGCCAATGAAATATATGTGGAATGGCAAGAAATGGAATCCTTCATGACAGCAGCCTGTTGAAACGTCGTTTCATGAACTTCATATTCCTTGCAATCTCAAGGCCC
This sequence comes from Perodicticus potto, assembly GCA_963574655.1. NCBI lineage: Eukaryota > Metazoa > Chordata > Mammalia > Primates > Lorisidae > Perodicticus > Perodicticus potto. The sequence continues at coordinate 1,187 of CAUYRH010164433.1, read as the reverse complement.
CGAAACTCCATTCCCACCTCCTGGTGGCTCCCTCCTCTCCTGCAGCCTCCTCTTCTGGAGCCTCCTCTCCTGGGGCCTCCTCTCCTGCAGCCTCCTCTCCTAGAGCCTCCTCTCCTGCAGTCCCCTCTCCTACAGCCTCCTCTCCTGCAGCCTCCTCTTCTGGAGCCTCCACTCCTGCAGCCTCCTCTTCTGGAGTCTCCTCTCCTGGGGCCTCCTCTCCTGCAGCCTCCTCTCCTAGAGCCTCCTCTCCTGCAGTCCCCTCTCCTGGAGCCTCCTCTCCTGGAGCCTCTTCTCCTGGAGCCTCCTCTTCTGGAGCCTCCTCTCCTAAAGCCTTCTCTCCTGCAGCCTCCTCTCCTAGAGCCTCCTCTCCTGCAGTCCCCTCTCCTGCAGCCCCCTCTCCTGCAGGCCCTCTCCTGGAGCCCCCTCTCCTGCAGCCTTCTCTCCTGGAGCTGCCACTCCACGCCAGGCCCTCCCGCCTCTGCGGTTGCGCTGTCCTTCCAGTCATCACCAGGGTTGCCTGAAAGTCACCCTGAGACGTACACCAGGCTCTCTCTTCCCTTTTTAAACATGTGTTTTACGCAGTGAGCATGCGTGCACAGTTTTGATTCTCAGGTATCAGTGCAGGGCCGGTACCATTAGTGCAGGGCCCCCACTCAACCCTGGCCTGGCTTCACTTCCACTCATGTCCTCACTTCCAATTTCTGAAACGTGAAAACAGAACTTGCACGGTTCCCACCACAAGGCTCTGTCCTACTAGGCGATGAGCTTAGGAGGCCACACCCCACCTGTGCCCCTTGTGGCCCCTCCATGGGCTGGGCAGTGGGCTCCAGGGAGCCTTCTCTCACTTTGCAGCAGCGTCCACTTTGTCCTCTTCACCGAGTCGTTCCCGTTACATAGAAGCAGGGCATCAATGCTTACAGTTAAGAATAAAACTCTCCTTGCCCCCACCCCCCCCACCAGGTCCCACCGCTCTTCTCTTCTTTCCCCCACAAAACCTCCGTGGGGGAGTTGCGATCCCATCTCTCTTGAACCCGCTGGCATCAGCTTTCCAGTCCTCTGCTCTTTCCTGGGGCCAGCAGCACTCGGGTTTCCTCCTCCCCATCCGTCACTGCTTCTCCATCTTCCTCTTCGCCTCTCTGACCTCCGACTGGGGAAGGATCCCCGGGGACAGTCCTTAGACTCCTCCT